>JNEM01014467.1:0-36759 GCA_000697335.1 Conidiobolus incongruus B7586 | reverse complement strand
TTTATTGAATAATAAAAATTATTATGAAAATATAATGTATAAAATCTTTAAAAATGAATAATTACTAAAAAATTGAAAAAAAATATATATATATTATATAATTATAATATATTATTTTGTTTCTTAAATTTTTAAATAAAAAAATAATAAAAAATTCCAATAAATTTGTTTGGAGAAAAAGTATATAGAAATATAACAATAGCTTTGTTATATAATTTAATAAATATTTTTAATATAAGATAATTATATATGGCATATATTATAATAATAAACCTTATAGCTATTATAGATATTTATATATATAGTTAGGATTAAACAAAACTTAAGTACTCTTAATATTAATTTAAAATGAATCAAGAAATTAATTTTATTAAAAATATATATTTTGCTATTGATTAATTTATTTTTTAAGTATAATAGTAAAAGGTTACTGATATAATATAGAGGAAAATTTGATATAAAAGTAATATGGCATAAAATATGGTAATATAACATGGAATAGTAAACAAAGTTTAATTAAGCTTCAAACTAGGGTGAGTCACTGATATATTAAGATTTATATTAGGTAGTGCCAATATATTATAATATTGACAGAATGTAGTTTTAATCTTAGAAATAATATAAAAAATAAGAAATAATAAGAATTAAGAGAAAAAAAACCTTATTTATTAAATAATTCAATATTATTTATATAATTAATTTAATTATAAAAGTTTAAATTAGTCATATAATTTATAGTTAATTATATTATTAAGAAATATATATATATGAATTTAGAGAATTAGTCTCTTAATATATTTAGTTTTCTAAAATCAATATTAAAACTGACCTTTTTAAGATCTCTAAGCTCTATGCTAGACTTGAATAAAAATGATAAAATTTGACCAATATTTATTAAATTTGTTATAAATAAATAATTATTTTATTTTTAATATATATTTTTATTCTTTATTTAATAAAAATTACTGTTAGAAATATAAAAAAATTAGAGTTATATATTTGGAATATAAAGAATTATTATGTTTTTTTAACAAGATAATTAATTATTTTTTTATCTTATAAAAAATATAATAAATTATTATTTTGAGTTTATTTAGTTTATATTTAAACAGATTTATATTTTAAGTTAAAAAATTTTATATTTTAATTAATAATTTGGGAAAAAGTTTTCAATATTGAAATATTAGTATAAAAATTAAAAAATGGCAAATTTTTTAATTTCTGATATTTTAAATATATTATATATTTTGAAAAATTTTTTATATATAAAATATATAGGAAAATAAATATTTTCAAACTATATATATATATATAGTTAATTTTAATTATTTTTTTATTAAAATATTTTGATTTTAAAATTTATATTTAAATTTAATTATGCTTAAATAAGATAATGATTATCAAAAAGCTTTTATTTTTGTATCTTTAAAACTTAACTATAAATCTTTTAAAATCATCTAAAGCTTGTAAATAGTTTATAAAGATGATGTTTTATCTCAAACTACTATATATTGCTAGATTTGTGATTTTAATATTAAAAAGGATATTATTTAAAATTTACCAAAATTTAAAAGATTAATTTTTATTTTTACTCTTTTATTTATAAATAAGGTAAAAAATATATTAAAAAATATCTTTTTATTTCTATTAAAGAATTATTAAAATAATTAAATATTAATTATATAAGCATATTATATATACTTAAGTTTAAACTTAGTTTAATTAATAAAAATATAAAATAGATACCTTATAATTTAACAAAAACTTAAAAAAAAATTAGAGTAGTTATAGTTAAACTAAACTTATTAAAGTATAATTAAAAACAGAGGTTTTTATAATAAATATTTATAATTAATAAATCTCAAATTTTTTTATATAATTTTTTATTAAAAATAAAATAAAATATTAAGTTAAATTAATCCCCTTTATAAATTCCAATAAATAGATACTTTTAATATAAATGAATGTTAATTATTATAATAAATGATAATGATATATAGTTTTCTTATTTAATACCTTAAAGAAAATCAATTAATAATAAATTATATATTATTTTTTAAATAAAACAGTTTTTAAATAATATTCTTAATATAAATTAAAAATACCTATTATTTTTCATATTAATTATAAAGCATATAAAGTTAAAACTATTAAAGATTTTTTATATAAAAAAATTAAACAGAGTTACCAAATCTAATATATTTATTAAATTATAACCTATGTAATTATAATTGTTTTATACAATTCAAAAATCAGCTTACAAGAAAAAGAATTCCTACAAACAAATTAAATTAGTTTGTAAAATATTAAATTTCAGTCTTTAATAAAAAAAACTGTTTTTTAGGTATTAGAAGCTTATCAAAAGTATAGAAAAGTATTATTAATAATAAAAGAGGCTATTAATTTTATATTATTCATTAATTTTTATATATTATTTATTAATTTATTTGTTTAATTTTAATTTTTAAATTGTGCCATTACTTAATTTCTATACTAATAATAATTTAAAAATTTTGATTAAATTAAGGAAAATTTTAAAATATAAGTTAATAAGTATTTTAATTTTAAACAAAGTAATGAGAATAATTTATATTCAAATTATATTATTTAAAAATTACAATTTACAGTTTATAGAATTTAAGATTATATAATTTAATTATTTTTAATTTAAACTTGTCAAATTATTAATATGTTGTATTTCCAGAATACTTAAGTTCATAATAAAACTAATCCAAATCGTGTATTCAAATTGAAAGCTAAAATAAATTAGTTATTTTTAATGTAATTAATGAAGTTCTTGAAATGAATCAAACTAATATTTTATAAAAAATACATTTATGAATAAAAATGATAGATTTTATAATACCATATTCATTTCAAAAATTGGCTGAAACTTAAATAAAATATGAATTTCATCTATATAAGATAATTCAAAGCTAACGAAGGATTAATAATAATATTTAAATATAATAATATTTCTAAAAAATATCAATGTTTGATGTAGTACAGAGTATAGGTTTAGAATTAATATAATAATTACAGTAAAATGGTTTAATACAATTATTCAAAAATATGAACAGTAAAAATATATAATGAACTTAAGATAAGTATAATATAGTTATTAAATAAAAATTGATACGAAATAATTTTTAGAATTATTTCATTTTAACGAACTAAATATTTTTTTTCCATTCTAATCAATGAATAAAAGAATTGTAGTTAAAATATACTCATAAAAGTATATGATTATAGCTAATAATATTATTATTTTTAAAATAATGATATTATAATTATTCAACTTCAGGGTATTATTGAGACAATAAACTCTTTTAAAATTAAAAAAACTATATATAAAAATTACACCTTATAAAATAATAAATATATGAATATAGTTGTTGAATTATACTTAAATAATGATGACTTTAATTAATTAGTACTGAAGTGCAAACAAATATGAGTTCCCTAAAGCTTTATCCTGTTAATTGTATTATATCAAATAATTAATTTGATATTAAAAGTTTGAATACTAATGTTATATCATAATAAATACTAAAATTAACAAAAATGGTTATATATACATTACCTATATAATAAATATAATCTTATTAGCAATTTTGCTTGTCAAAAAGATTATTTATAATGTTATTTTTATCGATATATAGCTTGAATAACTTGACTAAATTTCATAGATATTAAATGAAATTTATATATTGAAACTGGATTTAATAATTTTTTATTTACCAGATATTGGTTATTTAAAAGAATATGATATAATAGCATTATTTGATATTGATATATTAATAAATATAATACTTTGGCAATATTAATTTGATAAAAATTTATCCATTTAAAAAATTTTTTTCAATTAAATCAAATATAAACCATTATTTGTATAAAAAGAAAAATGTTATTCAATTAAAAAATGAATATAATTTTATTAAATATAAAAATATATTACCTTTATAAACTAGATTATATGTTCGCTAATTTTAATATTATATTATGCATGTCTTAACTTTTCATATATAATAGACAACCCACAATTTAGTAAATAATATTAAAAATATTAAATTAAAGAATCATTTTATTTCGAAAAAGACAAGCTGAATAAAAGGAATTGATATATTTAGTAGTTAATTCCTAATAAATTAAAAGATATTTTTATACAGCTTAGATGAAACATAGTTACCATTTTATTAGCGATAACTTCTAATTGTTATTGAAATTATTCGTTTACTGGATGGTGAACATTTATTTGAAATAAAAATTTAATTCAGAATATATATGTTATATTTTTACAAAATATAATATTGTATGCTGATTTATTTAAATTAATACTAAATAATAGTTTTATCTATTGTAATTAAAATAGCAAAGACTATTTAATTAGTATTAGTATTAATCAGTAAACGAATTGTGAACAAATACCTGATTTTAACTTTGTTAACTATTATTTTGACTGAAATAGTATTCATAGTAAACTTGGATTTATTAAATGTTAAGAAATCATACTTATTTACTATTTGTTCCACTAATATAATTATATAAAACTAATTTATATTACTTATGAAATATATTTAAATAAACAATATTTTCAGTTTAAACTATTTAATAAATCTGATTTAATAATTAAATAAATATTAAAATATTATTTACCCAAGTGATTTCATGGTTTGTTTTTACTTTAATTAAAATATCCGAATCTACATATTTTATACCCAATAATAAAAACAATATATACCATAAATTAATAAAGAAAATATAATAGTTCAATATATATATGAATATAGTGATCTGTATTAGCAGAAATAGTTTAATATTTTTGATTTCGAAGATTAAATCAATTATCTAATTGATTAGTAAAAAAATGATCAAATAATTATATAATTACACCAATAAAAATATAGTATAAAGGATATACTACGAATACATATTTATTAAAGAATCCAATATAATATTCAAAGTTTAAAATAAGTATTAAAAAAGATATAAATATTTAACTGATATAAATAATAAGATTATAAGTGGAATAAAGAAAGCACGTGATTGGAGATTAACTAATCAAAATTAAGGAGAATTTAGATAATTTAAAATGATTGGACAAACGGAGTATCAAAAAATTGACCGACGACTCCCAGTTGCAAAATAGATCAAATTTGCAATGGGGGCAACTTAACATGATCAAAATAGCGCTTTAATTGCCTTCTCTTCCATTTCCGTTATAGGAACGACCGTTGACTTTCAATTTCGTGTAAGTGGCCTACTTACAAAGCAGCAATATAACAACTACAATGAATAAAATAACATAAAAAATAATGAAAAAGTATAAGACAATAAAATAATAATAACAAGTAATTCAGCAATGTACATTAGATCATACCAACTTTAAAGAACACAGCCATCAACTTATCCAAAACCTAACGCAAAATTTATTTCATATTTATTATATATTTATGTGAACGATTGATCTAACGATACTTTTTTTTAGTCTAGTATTTTTATAGTTCACAATGGGTCGTGTCATTCGTGGTCAGAGAAAGGGTGCCGGAGGTATCTTCAAGTCTCACAACAAAAATCGCAAGGGTGCCGCCAAGCACCGTACTTTAGATTACGCTGAACGTCAAGGTTATATCCGTGGTGTTGTCAAGGAAATCGTTCACGATCCCGGTAGAGGTGCTCCCCTCGCCAAGGTCGTCTTCCGTGACCCCTACCGCTACAAGCTCCGCACTGAAACCTTCCTCGCTACTGAAGGTACTTACACCGGTCAATTCGTCTATGCCGGTAAGAAGGCTACCCTTTCCGTCGGTAACATTCTTCCCTTAAACGCTATGCCCGAAGGTACCATCGTCTGTAACGTTGAAGAAAAGCCTGGTGATCGTGGTGCCTTAGCCCGTACTTCCGGTTCCTACGCCACTATCATTGGTCACAACGAAGACGGTCGTACCCGTATCAAGTTGCCCTCTGGTGCTAAGAAGGTTGTCCTCTCCAGCGCTCGTGCCACCGTTGGTATCATCGCTGGTGGTGGTCGTATCGATAAGCCTCTCTTGAAGGCCGGTCGTGCCTATCACAAATACCGCGTCAAGCGTAACAGCTGGCCTAGAACTCGTGGTGTTGCTATGAACCCCGTTGACCATCCTCACGGTGGTGGTAACCATCAACACATTGGTCACGCTTCTACCACTCCCCGCGATGCTTCCGCTGGTCAAAAAGTCGGTCTTATTGCTGCCCGTCGTACCGGTTTACTCCGTGGTTCCAAGAAGCTCAAGGACAACTAAACTGTATATCCGCGTTGTTTATCAAAATAAACTATATAACCCAGCATTCATTAATCTCTCGACTCTTTGGAAATCGCTAAGGACTCGAACTTACTGGAAGAGCGGTATATTATCTCAGTATCAAATATTTATTTCATTATTATTTCACTTACTACTCCCTTAAGTAATATTTGAGTAATATAATTTTTTATAATACATTTTTTGTTTTTTAATTTTCAGGAATTTTTAACAACTCCTCTGGTTACAAAATTCTTCTTAACATCTATTTCCAATATAATTACTCGGTATCAAATTCATCATCATTATTTTGTCACGTTACAATCTATACGATAGTCATTCTTTGGAACCTTTTAATATCGATGAATATTTATTATCCATCTTATCCAATATATTATTTTAGTATTTCAAATATTAACTATTTATCAAACACTCTAATATTTTGTATTTTTATTATAATCTATTAATTATTAAGGAATCAACTACATTCAAGGTTTATTTGGTGAGATCAATTCAAAAATTTATTACAACTCAACATACACGATTGCATTTCACTTATATCATCAGCTTCTTACATAATTCACAAAAACAATGATTGTATACAACTATTTACTTATCACCAATTATTTTCTAGTTAATTTCATCAAAACATTGATTTTAATATATGCAAATCTTTTTTAATTTATTCAAATATATTATTTTTGACTCATATATATATATATCAATTTAAGAGAACGATTTTATATTTTAATAATTAATTAATGTATTTCACTCAATGAGTATTTCAATATCAATATTAACTAAGATTATTCAATACTTAATATAGTATAAATTACGCCAATTTCAGAATTTATTTTGAAGATAAATAAAATATTAACTATTAGTTTTATTTAATTATTTATTATATAAAGTATTTTTCAAATATATATTTAAATTTATTAATTAATTAATTAATTAGAAATAAATATATTTATTATAATTTTTTTATTAAAATTAAATTAGTATTTTCAATATAATAAGTATTAAAGATATTGATCATAAATTTTTATTACATATGAAATAGTCTAAAATAATTTAATTAATATATCGATTTTAGCAAAGATTCAAATTTATAAATAAATATATTATCAATATATTGTAATTATTTAATTAATATGAAAAAAATCATTTTGAAAACCAAACAGCTTAAAAATTAAAATTAATCTTATTAATAAATAAATAAATAATGTTGCTCTTTAATAAATTGATTATGAATACACATATATATTAAAAAAACAAATAATATTTATAAATTATATATTTAATATTTCAAATAAATATCTAAATAATTAAAGTATATGTTCTAAATTTTGATTTTGAATTTTTAATCATTGTTGAATAAAATTTTTTGATATATACATATACATATATATATATTCATTTATTTAAATATTAACAATCATCTAAAAACTATAAAAATTTTATATTTGAAAAATAAATATTATCAAAATATAAAAGATAACTTTAATTTCAATTATTTTACTTATTATTTTAAAATTATAAATTATTAATATTATATTGATTGTTGAACAAATTGATGATTGAATATTTTAAATTCAATAGTTTATTAAAAATAGCTGCAGTAGTTATAAGTTTAATAAAATTTATTATAATAACTAATATTTGATCTAAAATACGCTATCCAACATAAATATCCATATTGAATATCATAAATTTAATAAAATATGCCTAAATAATAATTTATTAATTTAAAAGTATCATGATTTAATCTATAAAATATAATCAATTTTTGGTCTTTTGCTTCTTGGATTTCTTAGAATCTTGCTTGAGAGGTCTCTTACTAGATTTGGTTTCCGATCTAAATAAACAAAGTCAATTATCAATTCATAATTATATAAACTATAAAACTTACTTTGTAATTTCTAATCCATTTCCTGTCAACTGCTTGTAAAGGGAAATTATGGCGGAATGAGAATCGTTCAGCTTGCAGAAGGTGATTAAATTCTGTTTGAATTCTTCACTCATCCAGGGTTGATAATCCGAGTCCAAGTCTACGGTCTTGCAGTACTGCTTGAGCTTGTTCGCGAGTCTTAAAGCTTCCTTGGCTTGGTCGGTTTTCACGATTTTGGTGTCGGGATTTGAGATGGCGTATTTGATCATGTCTTCCAAGGCAATGAAAATGTTGTTGACGAAGGATTTGGCGTTCTTGGGAATGTACTTGCGCTTAGTGCTAACCGTGAACAGGCTGGTGAAAATTTCAAGTGATTTAGTGAGGCGGAAGGGGTTGAGGGCATTCTTAGGGGCTAAATAAGTTAATAAGGTTTCGCCAAGTGCCCATCCCAAGGGAAGAGACTGCTGGAAGAGTTGGGTAAACCATTGAGGCTTGAGAGTGGACTTTTTGTTGGTGAAGGACCATTTCAATGTGCTGGTGTATACTTCAAGCACCTTGTCGAATGCTTCAGCTTCGAGATGTCTGACTGAAAATAGGGCAATGGGCAAGTAGAGCTTCTGTTGGACACCAGGAGCCTTTCTAGCGAGTTGGTCAATTTCAGTTAAAATGTTTTCAATCACTTCCAAGTCAACGTCTTTGAGTTCGAGTTTGGTAAGTTCTTTGGAAACGATCTTGGTAGCTTTGTCAATGGCGTTCAAGTGGCCTTCAGAGCCTTGGAAACGTTTGATAAAACTTAAGAGAGGGAGGATGAGGTTGACCAAGTTGGGGTTGTTGGGTTGCTTGGTGATGTAGATGGAAAAGAGATCCAAAACCTTCATCTTGAGAATAGAGATGGATTCCTTAACTTCTCTCTTTTCGGCCAAAGCCTTCTTTCTCTCTCTAAAAATGGCAGCAATCTTTTCATCAAAGGCCATCATTTCTTCGTCGTCATAGTTTCTTTCTTCGTCGGACTCTTCATAGGAGGCTTGGAGTTCTTTGATTTTGTTGAGATCGATTTGAATACCCCCACTACCATCGATTTCTTCAATATCGCTTTCATCTTCATCATCGTCGTCTTCGTCCTCATCCTCATCCTCATCATCCTCATCAACACTCATAGCATCTTCATTATCGTGAAGATCTGGGAATGCTTCCAACTCTTCATCATCTTCATTAAGACCTTCAGATTTACCACCAATTTCTAATACCTAATATTATCCAATTAATATATGCTATAAATAAATAATTAATAAATAATACCTCTAACAACAATTCAAGCGTTGATTTAGTGACTAAATCTGTCAATTCCGAGAATGTCACAGTGGCCAACTCTCTCAAAAGGGTGGAGGGCTGGGATAAGAAACTGATCAACAAATCAACCAGGACGTCTATAGGTTCGAGATCTTCCTCTTCTTCTTCCTCGGCAGCCTTGGCCTTAGATTTTTTACCCTTGGCTTTAGGCTTGGCAGGGGCAAAGATCTTGGTGTAGCACACTTCGATATCTTTGGCGCTGTTCAAAGTGTCTTCGGGTTGAATATGGAGGTAGATTATTTGGTGGAGAAAGAGAGTTAAGAAAGCTCGAAGGGGGTGATAGTCCTTGGCGTTGGAATCCTTCAATTTGGTCTTTTTCTTTTCGATTTCGTTGATCTTAGCCATAATGGACTTGATGATGGCTTCAGCTTCGTTAGGGAGGGATTCAACAAGGGTAAGATGTTTGTCTTTCTTGAATTGTTCGAGTAACTCGACGGTGTGTTGGATCCAGAGCTTGCCATCAATACGGGTACCTCTTCTCTTGACGGAGGTGACATTGGAAGATTTGTCAGAGGTTAAGGGAGCTAGCTTAATGGCATCCTTCAAAGTGGCCAACAACTTATCCTTGCAGAGCTTGTGAGTGGATTCAGACAATTCAGGCTTAGGCAAAGTTTTCAAAGGAATGAAGTTGGATTTGGCATTGACCTTTTCAATGTTGAAGAAAGCGTGAATCAAAAAGAATTCTAAAATGCGGTCGTAAATGGACTCGGAATGCAAGAGTTTGGCCCACTTTTGAATTAAGAATAATTGTTGGATGGACCATTCTCTGCCGCTGGAAATATCGCGTCCTGGGACGGTTTCTTCACCAATGAAGATGGAATTGAGATAATTAATGTAGTTTAATAAGCCTTCTTCACTCAAATTACTCATCAAGGGGTCAGTGAGTTTGGAAATGGCGTTTTGAGAGATCTTTTCGGTGGAACTTGATGCTTTGACACCACCAAAGGAGTGGAGTCTAACCAATAAGGAGATGGAAGCAGAGGGATCCTTTTGACTAGCTTCAGCAATTTTTTCAGCTGTGATGGAAGCCATCTTGTGGAGAACATCATCACTACGGTTCAAATGATGAATTACCTTCTTTAAAGTGTTATCAGTATACACGATCGAAAGTTGTTCGGTAGATAATTTGGTAATGACGTAATTCAAAGTTTGGAAACCAATGTATCTTCTTTCATTCAAGGAAGAAACGAAAAGATGGCCATCAATAACAGTATTCCAAAATTGAGCAAAGTGACTCTTGAAGAACTTAGATAAGGGAGATTCATTGAAGAAACTGTCAAGGATCAATTTCCAGCAGAAGTGGAGACCAGATTTTTGGAATGGTTTTTGTTTAGATAATACAGCGGCCAATTCATCCCAGCGATCGACGCGAATGACGGGAATATCTTCTTTAATGGCGCCGATGCGGTTGGGAATGGCGCTATAGATACTGAGGGCTAACCCCAATTCGTCGGGGAACTCGAGTCCAGTTTCAAGATTCAATTTCCACAGAGTTTCGAGGGCATCAGTACCATAACTGAGATCTTTGAGGGTTTTGACCATTTGATTGAGTAAAGAGTAGACAGAGTCGGACATGAAGATTTTTTGATTGGTAAGGTCCAACAAAGTTTTTAAGACCAATTGCCAGTCTTCAAGTGTAATATGAGATTGGGCCAAGTATTCAGATTGATGCAAAGCCATTAAACTGAACAATCTACCAAACAAATTGTTTCTAGTTTCTTCACTCTTCATAGATTGAGAAGTTTTAGAAAACTTCAATACACCATCAATAATAGGTTTAAAGGGGACGAATGCAAAAACTCTCATTAATTCAGTTAATGTTAAAGCGAAACCTTGTCTAGCATCATCTCTAGAACTATTCAAACCCGTAATCAATCTCTTTAAAGCATAAACTACATCGGTATGTAAAATCAGACCCAAATCATCAAAATTTTGAATCTGTGCAAAGTTATTCTTCCATTCATCAATTTCTAACTGTTTTTGAAATTCATTTTGAAAATTGACCAAATTGGAAATGAGAGTGATGATTGCATTCTCTCTAACTTCGATATTGTCAGTTGTTAACTTTTGAAAAAATGAAGCGACAGTAGGTAATTTTATTTGTGGTTTATCTTCTGTTGCATTTATATTGGAGGTCATTCTATTATTAGTATTAATTTTATCTCTATTTTTTTTAAAATCATTTTTTTGATTAGCGTTTTAACAATAAATTTTCCAAAATTATAATTGTGGGATTAATTAAATTTTGTCTTAAAAATTTGATTTTTTTTTATTTGATTTAATATTTATATTTAATTCAAATTAAAATAATAAAAGAATCAAGCAAAGAAGTAATAAATAAAAATAATTAAGTTAAATATCAAAGAAAGTTCTATAAGATTAACGAACTAGTATTTATATTTATATTAATATTAAATGAAAAATTCTATATATCTCTAATTCTCTCCGTTTTGGGGAGCATTCACTTTATGAATACCAAGGACTTGATCGTCACCACCCGATACGATCAAGTTATCGAACCAACCCACGCACAAGGCTTTAGCTTCGGGATTTTCAGCATTGTGGGGAAGGGTGAAGATGGGGGTCTTGCTACGAATATCCCAGCCTCGAATGGTACCATCGTAACTAGTAGAGACGAGTTGGGAATCGTTGTTGGGATTCCATTGCACTTGACTGACCCAGTTGGTGTGACCGACTAAACCAAGCTTCATGACGGTGTTGTCGGAAACTCTGGCATCCCAAAGACGGATGATACGATCGGTGTGTCCAGAAGCGAGAAGACTGTTGGAGGAGTTGATATGTAAAGAGTTGAAAGGTTTTTCACAGTTCTTGATATTTAAATTGGTTTCTGTACTGAGATCCCAAGTTCTGAGAGAGTGATCCCAACCACCACTGAATAATACAGAGGCAGAGGTGTTGTGGAATTGAATGGTGGGAACGGGACCCTTGTGATCTGAAAGGGTCATAATGCTGGTCTTACACAATTCGTGACGTACTTTGCTCTTTTTGGTAGAGGGTTTGGTGGTAGTGGCTGGACGACTGGCGACGTGTTGGTCATCTCCATTTAAATCAGCTAAATTCCATAATTTGATGGTACCGTCGAGAGAACTGGTGGCAAAGTGGACCAAGTTGGGACTGACTTTGACAGCTTCAACGCTCTTGGTATGTCCAATACCAGTATATAAAGGATCAAAAGTTCCTGAAGAGTTTTTCTATAAAATTCATAAATAATGAAATTTGATAAATGTATAAATTAATTACTTTCCAACCAACGACAGTTTGATCGAGAGAACCCGAGAGAAAAGCAACATTATTTTCTAAATGAAGATTAATCAATATATGTATGAATAGATATTATGATGATGATGATGCGTTTACCATTGTCAATCCAAGAGATATCCTTAACAGGACCAGTATGATAAGAGAGAGTGTCCAAAACTTCGCCAGATTTATTCCAAATTCTAATCATATTATCATAACTACCAGTTACAATTAATCTAAAAATGTCTTAATTAAAATCATTTAATTTTTCAATGTAATGAAATTTATATTACTTGTCAGAAGTTTGATCAATAGTAGAAATCCAATCATCGTGTTGGAATTGAGCTTGAGGAGTTGGAGGTAATATAGATTCCAAATATTCCAGTTCCAATACATTTTCCTAAATATTCAAATATTAATTATAATAATTATAATATAATATCAGTTTATTACAGTTGATAAATTATTAGATTTTAAATAATTTTCAATACTACCCTTTAAAATTTGACCATTGATTAGAAATTCGAAGGGGACAGGAGTTTCTAAAATATTTTAAAATTATTATATTAAAATTATTATGCAAATCATATTTATGTTTTAAATTACCATGACTGAGTAAATGGTTAATAACAGTAGATAAACCTAATCTCTTTAGATTCACAGGTAAGAAAATAGGATCTGAAGGAACGCGATATTTCTGTTGCTGCGTGAAGAATTTGACTCTGATACGAGTTTCAGGTTGTTGTTCGGTTGAAGTCATTCTCTATTGATTTCTATTTTAATTAATTGATATTTTATTATTGAATGCACTTTTAATTGATGAAATTTTAGGTGTTGCGCTCTATTTATTAGGAAATTGATTGCTTATTATTATGGGATTGAAAATAATATTAATTAATTATGGGAGTTGTAGAATATAATATAATTATTATAGAATTTTATAATATTTCAAACTAATATAGAATCACCCAAAAGTTTATATCATTACTGTTTAAAATATATAGTTTGATTAATATTCTGAAATACATAATAATGATAATAATAATAATAATAATAATAATAATAATAATAATAATAGTAATAATAATATTAATAGTAATAATAATAGTAATAATAATAGTAATAATAATATTAATAGTAATAATAACAATTAATCTTAGACATAATTATGATAATTATCCCATAAATTATATATTTTCTAATTTAACATTTATAGATTTTTCCCCCAAAATCAATTTCCAAAATAATAAAAATAATATATATAAAATATTATGAGTGCTAATCAAGTAATTAAAATTAAAAAGCTTAAAGTGAAACCTAAGAAAACTACTACTCTCGGACCTTGTGTCCCTGAAATGACCGCTTTACTCAACTGTTGGTCCTCCTTATCGATTGAACACCCCAGATGTGCTGCTTCTGCTTCCACTTTAGCTCTTTGTATGAGTAATGCCGTAAGTTTTTATTTATATTTTACAATTTATATCAACTTTTTAATATTGTTTTTAGAAACCTACTCCTAAAACTCCCAATACACTTAATTATCACTTAAATAGACTTGGTAAAAATCTTTTGGGTTAAAATCCTCAATTATAAGTAAATTATTATTATTATTATTATTATTATAATATATCTATGAACTATTATATATTTAAAATTAAACTGATATTAGAAAAAAAACATAATCCTTATATTATTTAATAATATTTTTTATTTTAATATTAATTTTCGATTGCGATCAAGTTGACTATCAACTAAATATTATTTTATAAGGTGTTAATTCTATTTTTCAAATATTTTAATATTTTATTTATTATTCAAATACATAAATTTAAATTTAAAATTATTTATAATTTATTAAAAAAAGGGAGTTTTAATGATTATTATGAATTTATATAATTCTGAAGATAATTTGGGTCATTTATTAATGGTATCTCATTATATCCTAATAATTAAGTATTTTATTTAATCATCAAATTATTACAGTTATGATTGTATTCAATACTTTCAATTATAAAAATTCATCTTATACTATTATATTATTATTAATCGAACTTATTTTAGTTTATATATTTTAATTTTATTGCATTATACATACTGGTAGACAACAGTCTTGTTAGAGGATAATTATGGAAAGTTTAATATATTGATTTTTGATATTAAATATAATTTCATAATTATAATATTAATTAAATAATATAACATAAAAAATTTTTATTTTAATTTATAATTTATTAACAATTTAGTTATAAAAATAATAAATCATTGATTTAGAATTCTCGACCTCATTAAGTTACTAAAAGAGATACGATGCCTTAGAATTAGGTACACTTTCCTAAGTTTAGCTAAGCTAAAGTATTCACCATATAATTTGAATGTAATAATAAATCCTTTGAATCCCCAGGAGTAGGTAGTTAAATAGGATTGAATTAATAGTAAAAGTATTGTGTCGATGATAAATACACTGATTAAGACTCGACTCAATCTTTTGAACTGACATTGGACTAAGTTGTAATTTCCATCAATCAGTTGGTTAAATTTTGAATATATCATAAGTTTAATAATTATTTCGATCGATTTAAAGCCCATGAGATAGCCCCAATCCAAATAGTATAGTAACTTAAAATATTCTTTTGGATCACGGTCCAATCCAAGTTTTGAGTACTCAGTCCAATCTCCATCATATTCGCACTGATACAAAATATAATAACTAATAACGACTAATTGATATAAGCTTAAAAGCGATACCAAAGCACCTGTAATAAGTTTACAATGCCTCCATTTGATTGTATTTAAAATAGGCAAAATCATTAAAAAGTAAGCATTTGAGAAACACCAATAAAAGATACCAACAAATACATTAAAAACCATAGAATTATTTAACCATTCGTTATGATACATCAACAGTAATAAGATATTAATTACAGTTGTAGATAGGACACCAATTAATTTAAAGATATAACTGGGATAACTGGTAATAGTAATTTTGGAAATGAGTTGAATTAAACTGACATTCAGTATAATCAACACATTTCCAATAGCACTACAAACTATCAAATCTTTGACATCTACCATATTTTTTTAACAGAATTAAAATAAGATTATTTTAAAGAATACAGATAAATAATAGAGTGAGATAGTTTCTAGTATTTTATACATAAAGATTTTAATCAGAGTTAATTTGAAACACATTTTTGATAAAAAGATTTTAGATTAAAACCTCTTTAAATCAAAGTTTCAATTTAATATTAAACTCAAATCAATTCAGTTTTGAAAATATCGGGGTAAATAATTCTCTAATTATAGATATTATCAATCAGTCATATTGAATTCATTTATCATTGAATAGTTGAATCGGCAACATTGAAGCAATATAATGATCTTTGTAACAACAATAACCAGCCAAATTGATTTTCTGATTATTCAAGCACCTGTAAAATTATTAAGGTTGGCCAATAATTTTTCGACTGGGTCATTGATAGATAATTTACAAATAAGTATTGAGGTAGTTAATCATTCTTATTGTTTTTGAAATGAGTTTTCAATTGGATATATCAAAAACACAAGCATCCAACTTTTTGAATGACAGCTTTTCATTAGTATGAAATATTTATTCATCAAATTGATTTACTGTCTATGTGTTTACATGGACTCAGTTGAACTGAATCCTCGATCTATATTATAATATTCCTGATTAATTTTTTTTAAAAATTTTAATCCAATCTTTTAATTTTGAATTTCAATATATTTGATTATCGATCTAAAATTTTAATAATTGATTTTAGTTTCAATTATTAATAAAAAATTCTTGATAATTTCCAAAATAATAAAAATTTTAAAAACTAATATCAGGTTTAGAACTGAGTTTAGTTTAATTTAATTAAAAATATATTTTATATAGATATCATCGCCATCGCAACTTCCAATATCGACCTGAATCTCATTACCTTGGTATCACTCTGAGTGGAACCCCAAGCACTTCAGCCGAGATCCCAGCAGATTCCAGCACTTCGTGACCGCCACTTTGATCAGCTCCTTATCAACAGCTGTAGTCCACAATGCTGAACTATACATACCTCTTCGCTACCCTCATCATTCTCAGCTCAAAACTCTCTTCAAATTCACCAACTAAGCTATAAAGTTAATAGTTTTAGATCTAATTTTAATTTATAAATTAACATTTTTATCTTAATTAATGAACTTGCTCCAATCAATTAGTGTGGCCCGGCACCTCTATAGTCAAATACTTGCAGTCTCGCTGACCACAAACTGATCAAGCACTCTCCCCTCACCATTACTGGGCTGATCCAAGCCATGATGATGCGCTTGGTTCGTCAAATCCCTTATATCACTTTTTCTGAACCCTTGATTGCCACATATATAACTTTCAAATATTATATTATATTATAAAGTTTTTGAATTGAAAATATAGTTCGAATAGTGAACTGACTCTCAATTGAATTTATCCTTTAATAGACTTGAGATTATGATGTTAATAATATTACAATATTTAACAATTATTATATTAAACCAAGCTAGTACATTTATCAATTAAAATCAAATCAAATCAAATTTATTTAAATTATTTGAATAATTACCTTTTTTTAATAAAAGGTTATTCCGAATATTATTAATCAAAATTTTTTTTTTAAAAAAATATTACTTTAATAAAAATTTATATATTATTAAAATTGATATTTTCAATACTACAATTGAAATTTTATAAATTTGTCAAAAAATTGTTATAAATCAGCTTGAAAATGGGTTGATATTTGAATCTTTATTATAACCTATTTGTTTCTATTTAAAATTAAATAATCTTTTTCTATTATACTAAATAATCTCAGTATATATCATATTATCTAATTTATAATTATTTAGTTGATATCTCACTATAATTCAAGCTTTTAATCTATTCTGACCTATTTCAGGATATACTATTAAATTATACAAGTTCATCAATTTAATTATTTATATTAGTATGAAAATCAAAATAATTGGTGAAAATTATTATAATTTTATTTAATATATATATATATATATATATTAAATGATATAATTGAAGAAAGCATAAAGAAGGAAAGTTTTAGAGAATACTCAGAAATTTCAAAATTATTTTGAATTATTGAAAATTAGTTTTAATATTTACTAAATATCCAATTTGTTGATTGTTCACATTCATATCTTTTAGTGTTACTTAATATATTGATGAGATATTATGTTATTAGCAAATACAACTTTAATGAAAATATATTACCCAAAGACTGAACTCTAATAATATATAATATTGAATTATCTTTGACTAATAAATATATGCACAGATTCAATTTTAATAAAG
Source organism: Conidiobolus incongruus B7586 (assembly GCA_000697335.1). Lineage (NCBI taxonomy): Eukaryota > Fungi > Entomophthoromycota > Entomophthoromycetes > Entomophthorales > Conidiobolaceae > Conidiobolus > Conidiobolus incongruus. Next base: position 18,650 of record JNEM01014467.1, on the reverse strand, counting down.
ATTACCAAATACAATACAATAAAAGAGCAATTTTATTATGATTTTGGATTACAAAATCAAATCTTCCATTATCACTTAACTATTTGCGTTGTTAGTATTTCAATCATAAATCATGATAGAAATTAAGTATTGAAGGGGTTCACAATTTTGCTGATATTAGAATAATATATATATATTGCTAAATTATATATTACTTGACATCATTCAAATATAATACCAATATCCGTGTGATAATTTATAATTATGATAGGTATCTATTACAAATAAAATTATTGAATAATATATAAAATTTTAAAATTTATTTAATGATAATAAATATTCAATAATATAATTAAAGAATAATAATCAAAAAAAATTTATAAATTTTAAATAATATTAATTTTTTTATGATTAAATTAATAAAATTTCGAATAGTTTTCATATAATTTTGTGATAATAATTCAATATAATATTTTAATAATTAATCAGTTATATAATACAATACTAAAAATATCAAAATTAACTCTAATTGTAGAGTATAATGGTAGTAGAATATATAATTAATTCATAATATAATATATTTTTTAAATCATTGATTCAAATATTTTAAAAAATTTTAATGCCTTATTTTAATTTGAAGCATGTCAATATAAACAACTAATTTGTTTTTCAAATCAACATTATAAAAATCTCAATATAATTACTTTTATAATATATGCTAAAAAAATAATTTAATTCTAAGTTAATATAATTTAAAGATTTTTTTCTTAATAGTTAGTAATTTAATACTTTAATTATATTTATAAAATTTATAAGAAAAATATATTTTTAATATCAAAAAGGTTTAAAAATTTTAATTTTTTATTTCAAAAAGGATTGGAATATTATTGAATTCTATAATAATATATCTTTTAATTAATTTAGAATATATTTATATGTTATTATTTATTGGGATTTTAGCTCATGTTAAAATAGATTGAAATTATTATATATTTGGTTTTAATATTGAAAATTAAATATAAAATAATTTATTTGTTTATTTAAAAACTTAGTATTCTTGGTAGATTTGAGTTGATTAGACCCAATAGAATTATTATTGTTTAGGCAGTTGCTATTGATGCTGCTTCTGCTGCTGCTGCTGCTGCTGTTGTTGTTGCTGAAGAATTTGGCCTGTTTGTTGCTGTGGTGGAGGTATTTGAGGAACTTGGCCGCCTTGCTGGGGTTGGGGTTTCACGGTGTTTGGATTATAGTATACAACTGGTTTACCAAAATAATTCGCATATCCACCATTATAATTAAGCTTGAAAGTATTTGATTGAGGACTTAAAACTCTGAGATCACTTAAATCAACATAGGCAAGACCTCCCCATAAACGACGGTCTAAATTGTGATCTCTATTATCGGAATCAACAGGTAAAGACGAAATAACGCTTAATAATAAGAATGATGATACTAAATCAGTGAATAACATCGCCAATAACTAAACCAAAATAATAAATACAAGGATTAATCAATAATCTAGATATTTTAATTGTGTTGATTCTTTATATAATTCACTTGATAGTTGAATCATCTAAAGGCATGAAATTGATCTTTGAAACCGAGTGTAAATCTAGCAAATTTTGATAAATAAATTAATTTTAACCCACAAATTTATGTTTACATAAAAATGGTTTGTTAAATTGTTCAGAATAAATAGTTATCTAATTTATACTAGAAGTATATATATCATTATGATATGCAATATAGATACCTTTGAATTAATATTGTATATAAATTATTATCAATAATGTTTAATATATAATTCATAGAATATATTTAGATTACTTGTTTATGACAAACCTGGTTATAATTGAAATGAGTTAGTATCTCATTATTTGTATCGAAAAATCTTATTTTTGAATATCTTTATTGGCAGAATATTACATATAAATGATTAGCTGACAATTTGGCCAAATATTTAGAGTTACTTTCTTGGATTTATAATATAATTAATGATATGTATTAATATTAAAATCAACTAATTAATATATTTTATTTAATAAATCAAGTATAGCTATTAAAGAAGTATTTGATAGTAGTTGAATTTGCTAAAATCAAATAATAATTATTGTATTTTATTATTTATTATATATAAATACATTGTAAATCTCATAGAATTAAATAATAGATTCTATAAAATTTAAAAAAATGATAATATATATGAATATTTTTTAATATTAAATTTGGAATATATTAAATTCAAACAATATATATCATAAATTTGGAAAAGCAAAGAATTATTAATGTAGAAATTAAGTAATGGCACAATTTTAAAATTAAAATTAAACAAATAAATTAATAAATAATATATAAAAATTAATGAATAATATAAAATTAATAGCCTCTTTTATTATTAATAACTCTTTTCTATACCTTTGGTAAGCTTCTAATACCTAAAAAACAATTCTTTTTATTAAGGACTGAAATTTGATATTTCACAAACCAATTTAATTTGTTTGCAGGAATTTTTTTTCCTGCAAGCTGTTTTTTAATTGTCTAAAACAATTATAATTATATAGGTTATAATCAAGTAAATATACTAGATGTAATAACTCCCTCTAATTTTTTTTATATAAAAAGTCTTTTACAACTTTAACTTTATATATTTTGTAATTATTATGTAAAATAATAGGTGTCTTTAATTTATATTAAGAATGCTATTTAGAAATTGTTTTATTTAAAAAAGTAATATATAACTTATTATTAATTAATTTTCCTTGAGATATTAAATAAGAAAACTATATACTATTATAATCTATTACAACAATTAACATTTGTTTATATTTAAAGTGTTTATTTATTGGAATTTGTAGAGGGGATTGATTTAGCTTAACTTAACATCTTGTTTTATTTTTAAATAAAGGATTATATAAAAGAATCTAAAATTCATCAATTATAAGTATTCACTGTAAAAACCTTTGTTTTTGGTTATACTTTAATAAGTTTAGTTTAGCTATAGCTACTTTAGTTTTTTTTAGGCTTTTGTTAAATTATAAGGTATCTATTTTATATTTTTATTAATTAATCTAAGTTTAAACTTAAGTAAATATAATATGCTTATATAATTAACATTAAATTACTTTAATAGTTTTCTAACAGAAATAAAAAGGTATTTCTTAATATATTTTTTTCTCTATTAATAAATGAAAAAATAACAATAGAAATTAATCTTTTAGATTTTGGTAAATTTTAAATAGTGTCCCTTCTAGCTTTAAAATCACAAATCTAGCAATATATGGTAGTTTTAGATAAAACACCATCTTTATAAACTGTTTATAAGTTTTAGATGATTTTAGAGGGTTTATAATTAAGTTTTAAAGATACAAAAATAAAAGCCTTTTGATAATCACAATCTAATTTAAGTATAATTAAATTTAAGTGTAAATTTTAAAATCAAAATATTTTAATAAAAAAAATAATAAAAATTAAATATATATATATAGTTTGAAAATATTTATTTTCCTATATATTTTATATATATATAATTTTTCAAAACATATAATATGTTTGAAAGATCAGAAATTAAAAAATTTGCCATTTTTTAATTTCCATACTAATAAAAATGTATTAGTTATGTTCAATAAAAAGAATTATTTAGTAAAGTGATAGTATGATATTAAAAATAATCAACTTTGTTGGATGCTAAATATGTTAAATTTGTTGATATAATTATTAACCTTTATTTATACTATTAATTCATAATTTATATATCAGTTTTTATTAATAACCTATTAAGTATTATCAATCAATCATTAATTAAATTTAGGCTAATTTTCAATTTGAATAATAGAATTGATTTCACCCTAAATCAGTCTCAATATTTTTGAAAATATATCAAATCTTAGCATTATTTGAATATTACAATATTGAAATAAAAAAAATAATTTACACTAATTATTCAAATTTATAATATGATATCATACTATTTTAATTAGTTTTTTTAATGCAAATATATTTAATTATAATAACAACAATAATTTGAAAATAAATTAAAATTAATTTTGATGATCAAATACAAAATTGTTTATGGTTTTCATTAAGTGTTATTTGCATCAATTTTTCAAAAAAGTTATCTGAAATTAAAAAATGAGATATAAAATTTTTATATTACCAAAGGATACGAATTGATTATGGAAATAATATTGGAAGTGATTTAATGAATAATAATTAATACAAACATTGAATCAAATCCCATAATTTACCTAACTGCAATATTCATCATTATAAGCCAATTGAATTGACGTGTTTTTAGAATTAAATATCCAATTGGTAAAAAAAATATGACAGACCCTTATAAATCAGTCTCAATATTTAATAAATTATTCAGTTTAAAGAAAACATTAAAGAATTTAAACGATTCTAACCCTTTTATTTTAAATGAACACTTAGGTATCTTCCCCAACGAGAGACCAGGTGTTGATCACTTGAAATTATTGAGTCAACAAATTGCTAAGCAGGGGGCAGAGTTGAACGAATATGGACGAGTCCACTGTAAGTTCATTATATTTTTGTAATATTATTTTTATTAATTTTTTTCATTAGGGGCTCATCCTTTGGGACCACTAGATTTAGATGGGATTCAGCATAATATTCAAACTCAAATTAATCAAATTAGAGAAATTATCCAAGCTCACACAGAATTAATTAAAAGATTATTAAATGTACCTCAGGGTGAAACGATGCCACCTACCAGAGAAATATATAATAATTTAAAAGTAATCATTGTTAATATTAATTTCTGAATAGTTATTAATTATGATATTAGAATGAAGCATTGTTAGGAAGTAGAATATTTAATATTAAACATGCTTTGGGTCAAGTGAAATATGGATTATTGAGTAATATTCAACCAAGTCAAATTGGACTTCCATTTTATATCAATAGTATCGAAAGAATTGCTGAAGAGTCCCAGTATATATAATTTTATAACATCAGTATATAAAATACTAATGAATATGTTAATTAGAATCCATTATTATATTGATCAAAATGAATCAGCTACTATTACTCTGTCAGGTCATTATATTGTGATTGATGTAAATAACCTTGATTACTTTATGATAACTCGCTAATAAGGCGTACTTAGATTGATTTGAATCAAAAAGGTGAAGTTAATAAGGTGAACGTTGCTTATGCTGAAACTCAGAATGAAGAATCTAAGGTAATTCCAATAGTTCGATCTAATTTCAGATTATTTAATTCAATTTTATAACTTTAGCATAAACTACCATTTTATGAAGATTTAGCGTAAATAATTAATATTAGTAAATTGATAATATATTAACTTTTATAATCAAATAGTCAAGGAAATATGGACTCATTCAGATTTAATCTCAAGCTTCTCCTTGCAGTCGACCAATTGAATTATCAATTCCCTAATATTGATCTCTTTCATAATTTACTTGCTTTATATAATGATTTCACCACTATCCACAACCAAGAATTGTATTTGCATTATTCATTTCTCGTAAAATTTTCTAATACTAACGCTCAATGATTCAGGATAATTTCCAATGGTGATTTAAATCAGTTACTTAACTTGGGAATTGGTATCCCTCTCCGAGATCATCTTTGGATGGGACTTACATTGATTTACAGTTTCAAAAACTTGGAATTAAAATATCAGAAATCTCAAGATTTAGTCGATTCTTCTGACAGTAATTATTTTTTTTCAATAATCATTGTTATTTTACTCATTTCAATATTTAGAACAATATATCAAAGATAACTATTATTGCATACACGTTACTACTCAGTTATCCAAAACTCCCATGGTGCTCTTGCCCAAAAATATTAAAGGAACTATATTCGATGAAAAGAATCCTAATATCACATCTTTAGATCCTAAGTAAATATTTTCAATTCTTATTTTGCTATTTAATATCTAACATACTATTAGTACTTTTAGCACACAACCTTTCCAAATCACGCCTTTAATGTCTCATCCTCTTCAAATAATTGTTCAATATCCTGGAATGGAGAACATGGCTGCCCCTTTACAGTACGTGATGGTACTCAACCCACCTGTGCACTGCTCCGAGGTGCTTACCAAAAGGATCGCTCAGATTTCTGGTATACTTGTGAATGATCAACCTTCAGCTGACAGTGGCTCTTTTGGAATGGATTCACTTCAATCTTTATTAGTAATTCTAGTATATTATTATATATATATATATTTTATCTAACATTGTGATAGATTAAAGAAACTGTTGAACAAGATAACCAAGTAAATTACTATAGCAATGATTACTTAGCTGAGAGTAAGCACTGGATTGGTGTATGTTTTTATTAAATACATTTTAATATAACAATATACTCACCTTTGGACATTTTAGAGATTTAAGAATAGTCTATTTGTTCAAAATTATTGCTTTACTGGAGATCGATGTGGATCTTATACAATTTATAGAATTCCTTTCCAGAGATTGGATCAAGTTTATAGTACTGTTCAAGTAATTTCATCTGACTTATAATATAAAATATACTCAATTTACTAATCTCTAACAATTAGTTACTAAGACAGCAAATCGCTTTCAATCGACTGTTTCAAAGTTGCTTCAATACCAATACATTTAGGCCCTGGTTAGATAAAACTAAACAAAATGCGGAAATTGATACCAACCTAGGTATATATAATTAATTTAAAATCAATGACTTGTTTTTAATATTCGAAACTATCTATTTAGGAGCTATCCAAATTGAAGTATCATCAATCAACCCTCCAGAATCTTTAATAATCACTTTCCTCCACCCCAACCAACAGCATTATATCACATTGAATATTACAATCCCTCAAGACACGCCTCTACCAGTTGTTATGATGACCACTTTAGCTAATCAATTGGAAGATGGTGGCACTTTACCACTAGCTTTAGAACCTCTACCAGCTGAAAAATTGACCCAAGTACTACAAATTTGCTTCAGTATTCCACTCCTCATCAAGTGGACGCTCGATCGCATTGTAGATGTTTCTACTTTACAAAATATTGAATTGGCTACAAATCAATTAGATCAGCAGGCTAAAAAATTGAAGATTGAAGATTAAAATCATCAAATCATAAATATTTAATATATTGGCCTTAAGTATCAGTTAATTTTTCTTATTGATATTCTAATTGATATGATATAATATTAATAACAATTGTGAATCCATTATCATTGTCATATTTAATAAAAATCTCTAAATATTTGTTTATTAATTAATACTTCAGATCAAATAACTGAAATTGAATGAAATTACTTGATTTTAAAAATGACTTAATACTTTAAAAAATAATTAATAAAATTATTTAAAAAACCAAGTTTAATCAATAGTATAATATTATTAAGTTCAATTTAGTCAAATATATTTTTGTTTATTTTTCTAATTTTACCTAATAATTATTAGTAAAAATAAAAATATCAAATAATAAATTTATTGTTTAAATAAGATATTTCAATTTTCAATTAATTTAAATTTAAATATATATAGTATAGAGTTTTGAGATAATTATATTATAAATTAACCAGAATATTTATATTTATTCAAAAGAAGATTCAATAAATTGGTTGGCAACCAATAAAATGAAATTTAGCTTCCTAAGTCGATATTCATCAAATATATATTCAAACTATCAAAAATGTAAATTAGTCATGAGTTGGTAATGGTATAGCATTCATTGAATGCATGTTATTCTGAGAATTGGCAATTGAAATGCTGCCACTTGCAACTGGATTATTATGCATAGAGGTGTTAGAAGGGATATTGTTATCTAAACTGACGGATGAGATACATCTCCAAACTCCAGCATTGTTGGACTTCCAGAGGCGAATTTTACCATCGTCACCTGATGATGAAAGTACTGTGCCTGTAATATTCCATTTGACACGCCATACTGGCGCTTGGTGATCGCCAAACTCAGCAACGAGTTGGGAAGTATGTTTAGGGGGTAAAAGAGAAGGCTGTGGTGTGGGTGAACCTGATGCAAGAGCGGAATGATGTTGCTCATTAGAAGGTTGAGGGGAGGAAGGAAGTGTAGATAATCCTTCAGATTTGCTTGGTAATGTTACTTGATAAATTCTGACCTTTCCGTCGTGACATGCAGTTGCGATAAGATGGTACGATCTGCCCATTGTATTCGCCCAGGCGACATCATTAACAATTCCTTGATGACCATCCAAGGTTAGGACATTATTCCAAGCGCTGCCTTCATTTTGAAAAATCTTAACTGAGTTAAAAGTACCGGAACCGACGGCAAGATAGCCAGAGGGTACATATGATGGACACCATGACAAGCAATAACGTACTTCAGTTTCATTAGGATTTGAAACTGATTGATTTTCAATCCCATTAACATGGAATTCCTCCATTATCCAATCAGCGAGGTTAACGACATCCATGGCTTCGTAAATTCTGACAATACCTTCAGAGGATGCAGCAGCCAATTTGAGACCCAAGTGACTTGGACAGAATGCGATGTCGTAAACTGTACCTTTACTTTCGGAGAGTTGAGCACGTTCAATCCATCTTTTACCAGAGTTTTTAGGTTCTAAATAAAAAATCAAGGATGATGAATATACAGGTATTATTATATTTAGTTAAGTAATAATTACCATGATCTTGTTCTTCCCAAATCTTTACAAGTTTATCAAATGAGCACGTAGCTAAAATCTGTCCAAATTGTGGATCTGTCCAAGCAACCCTTAAAATAGGGGCACAGTGAGCCTAACAAATTTCGTCAATTAATTTATTTCACCAACAATTAAAAGTATTATACCTTCCAATAATCATTAATTTTAGATTCTGCATCAGGTTGAAGGTCAGTAACTTTAACTTTGTAGTCAGAACTAACTGAAGCCAACTTGTCACCATAGAAATTATATTCGACATCGTGAATTAATTCGTCGTGAAATAAATCTGAATTGGCTTGAACGCTCATTATAATTAAATATGATCCAATTACTTATTTCAATAATTGTTTGAATTTTTATATTTTATGAAAACTTATTCAATTATTTTTTATTTGACTTGATTACTTAACTTTATATTAATTTAATCAATAATATTCTATTGTGGGATTTGATTATTGTATTTTTACTATCATTTAATCAATGAATTGTATTCAATTCAAAAAAAAACTTTAATTAAGTGTATTAGTTCTGAAGTTTATGTAAATAATAAAAATATATTGAATTTTACTAATTAAGCATGTAGTAAAATAGGTTTTAATTTCAAATTGATAATAATTAAAAAAATTTCGATAGTATCCAACACTTTGATAGATTTTAATAAAGTAATATTTAAATAAGTGTAATTCTATTAATTTAGATAAAGTTTAATAATTTAAGAAGATTGCTCTTTACGATCTTTTAAAAGTTTGTTAATTTCGTTCAATCTACCGAAACCGGATTGAACAGTTCTAAATTGTTCGTTGGCAATAGATCTACCTCTAATTAATTTTAATTTATCGTGAGAGATATAGTCTGGCCATTGAAGATTGTACTTTTCAATTAAATTCTTCCAGTAATCTGTTTCCCAATAACAGGTCAATTTTAAGTCTTCTTTAGCAATAGGTTCGGGAAAAACCTCGGTGTCTTGAATATAATTGGGTAAATCTTCCAAAACTCGGCAAGTAGCACTAATTTTATGTTCAATTTGGTTCTTTAAATCGACAACCTTTAAATTTTTGGGTAAAGTTTTCCAGCTTTCTTCGCGTAACTCTTTAGGATAAGTTGCTAAGCTGTGAAATACAATATCAGCAGTTTTTTCTTGAGTAAACCCACTGATAACTAAAATGGGTTTCCAATGATCTTTTCTTATTTTGGGACTAATGGTACCAATTTGATAAGTGTTATGTTCCTAAATAATTATTAATTATTTTTAAAATATTATAAAAATATAATAATTTAATTACCTTAATGTAAGGAAATCTAGTTACAATAGCTTGTTTTTCAAGGATATTATAAAAAAGATAAACCAAAGGGGATTTGTTAGAGGCGACAGGTTTAGTTAAATTAAGTTTCATTTTTTATTTAAAATATAACTAAAAAAATTAACAAGTTAGATATAGAAATTAAATTGTGTGGATTGAAAATATATAAATGAAAAAAAAAACATTATTTAAACTTGATAATAAAATAATTATTTGATCTTTTATTTTTTGATATAATTATACCTTATATTTTTATGAATTATATTTTTAGTTGTGAATTTTAAATCACCTTATTAAATTTGAATTAAATTTTTATCCCAAGAACTTATGGGATTTGGTTATGGTATATTTTTTCTTAAATTTTTAATTTTAGCTATTGTATTATTTAATCGTTTAATAATTACTTTAAAATATTTAAAGTATGCATTTTGCTCATATTGATATAAATTTAGAAAAAACTGTAAATAGTAAGAATTTAATACTAATGATTGAAGTGTTTATTCACAGGATATAATTTGATAATTGATAAGTTTTTTGGTGAATTATTTCAAGGTCTAAAATAACATCTTAAATATTGAAATATTACATTTTCTGAACCAATATCAGTTAGTACATTATTTTAATTTCTAAAATTCTAAATAGAATTAAGAAAATCAAGCTGTTAATATTAGTTTGAGTATTAAATTATGATTATATTTTGAACTTATACCATTCATCAAATTTCATTTATATTCGAAATTTATAATAGAAATAATAATCTCCATTTATGGAAAAATGTCTCGAAGCAAACTTTTTGGAAATATTTACTCTCAAATAATTTTTTATTTTAGGATTGAAATTTTAAGTCTTAGTTACCAATTTATTTTAGATAAATTATGAAAGCTTATGATTTTAGGTTTATTTATTATAATCTGAATACAATTATAATAACAGAGAGAAGGCCAAAAGTGTATATCAAATGAGGTTTTTCTTCAGTTTTATTAATTTATTATATTCTTAATTAAATCATAGTTAAGGATAATTTCATTATTATATATAATGGCTGACTCTTAATTCAAAAATAACTATATTAAAATATATTAGTGTAAAATTGAGTCATAAGTATTATATTAATTATTTAATTATTGGAAAATGAATCTTTATAAGCATACTCGAATATAATATCTATAAAAACGTAGTTTTCTTCAAAATATATTAGTATCAAAATTTCTGAAAGATTTTCAAAAAAGGTGATCTTTTGAAAGATAATTTTTTATGATAATTGAATATAAAAAAACTAAAATATAATAAGTACTATAGTTTATCCTGATAACCTAATCATTTTATTATATTGTTAATAATTTTCATTAACTCTAGCAATCTTTTAATATTTTAATATAATACTATAATTTGAAAATATAATTTTATATAAAAAAAGATATATATTTATAATATAAATAATTTTTTATAATAAAATTTTATCAATTATTCTCTTTTAAGATTGATTAAATTAATTTATTATATATTAATGATTTAAATAGTTATTTTTATATATCTATTAATAAATCAATATTTTATTTGTATTTTTAGTCAATTAACATCAATTATCATCAATAATAAAATAATCAATCTAAGATTTTAATAAAAATTATATTAATAGGTTATTATAATAAATATTAAATAAAATTAATTGAATAATTTAATCATTTTGCAAAAAAGATCTGTATTTTTAGTATACCTATATAAAACATTTAATCTTTAATATCTTGATATATATATCCAAAATTTAGTTTAATAAATATTCAAAATAAAATAAATATAGAGTAATATAAATGAATATTCAAAATCCATATATTATTTTGTTTGTTATTAATAATTATAATGAATTTTGTTTTTTAAAACTAAATATATTTTATTTCTATAATATATTATTATCAATGATATAATATAAAACAATTTCATATTATATACTATAATTGATATTTTATTAATATAAAATATTTTTTGAATAATATTATATCAAAAATATAATAATTTATATTTATATTTAATATATTTTTTGATTAATACTATATTTAAAAATTAGTAACAATTTTAATATAGTTCTTTCAATAAGAATAATTTTTAAAATTATAACTTATTAAAGACCCAAACACAAAGACTTTGTTTCTTTTTATAAGTTTTTGATAATACTTAAAATATAAAACTTTATTCATATTCCTTTAATTGGTAATATATTAAATATAGTATAATTAAGTTATGCTTTATATATTTAATTTTTCCAAATTGAGTTAATTAATCCATTTGGTAATACTATGTGTTGAAGGTCTATTGTCACCAGTTATAAATTTTTCTAATTAGTTAATATTGTAGTATTCATATAAAATGATAATATAATAAAATCTGTTTATTTAATTATAATAAAATTTGAAACTTAATGGCTTACAATCAATTTAATTTTAGTTAAATAATATATATACATTTTGTGAGTTTGATAAATTATTAAAAGAGATAACTATTAATTATAATAGCATATTTATATTAAATCAATTATGGTTAATAAAAAACTAATTAATTTTAAACTGTGAGTTTTTATAAATATTTAATATATAAAATGAAAAAACTATATAATAAAAATGATCCATCCAAGTCAAATAATTTGGCCAAGTTAAAAGTAAGTTATATCTTTTTCAAAGTCATTTAACTTTTATATAAAAATTAAACAATTATTTAGGATATATAAAATCAATATAATATAATAAATTTATATATGAAATATATATTTATATTATTGGTTATATATAAATGTTTGAAAAAACACGAATTGATATATATTTGACCATATAATTATCATTTAATAATTCATTATGTACGAAATGAACTTTGAACTATATCGGCTATTTAACATAATAAGAATTTAAATTAAGAAATAATGACTAAAGAGTGACTTTGTGAAATTTTGGTATATAATTTGCACATTACTTTAATCAAATTAATCTGAAGTTATATGGTTAATTGAATACTCTATTATTGTGTTTTTATTTGTATTTGGCAAGAATTTTTACATAAATGATATATTAGATTATAATGAATTAATCACTAACTAATATATTATAACACTATTGTAAATCTTTAAAATTGAATATCTTAAGTTAATTATAATAGTTCAGATGATTTGAGAGTATGATAAAGAAGGAATAATATATATAATTACAAACACTATAATATTTTTTAAAATAATATGAATATTAAAATTTAATATTTTTTATTAATCAAATTTATATTAAACACAATAGTACACTTTTCAAATAGATCAATGGTTATTGTCAAACTATACTTGTTATTGTATGGTTATTATAATTTAAATTATTGATTCATAAATTATTAAAATTTCATGATCTAATGTAATAAGAAATAATCAATTTTATTTTTGGAATAAAATGCTTTCATAGAATTTCAAACTATTAACTATCATTTTTTAATAATGATTTTAAATGAATATTTTTATTTTCAGCTATTCATTTAATTATAATTTGAAAATAAATATCTTTAACAAAGTAACTATAATCTATTTAGACTTCTCTATGTTATTCATTTTATATCATATTTTCCAATCAGCAATGATTAAGTATCAAAAAATATCAGGATATAGTAATTGTTAAGATTGAATTGATAGTATTTTAAGTAGTTTAATAAACTGATATAATCACTTGAAGTTTTATAAACCTTATTTTCCATTAACTATATTAAATATAAAATTACTCCAAATTTTAAAATGCTGATAGTAAACAATTGCTAATTCAAATTTCTCAAAACCTTAATACAATTTTAACTATCAAGAAAAAATTCCAAATTCATTTCAAATATACGTTCATGAATTAAATTATATTTATATAAAATTAAATCAATGTCAGCAAAATGGGTAAAGTATCCGTTGAATCTAATAAAAACTATATGCATTGTTTTGGAAATGATTTCGATGATAAACAGATGGATAAAATAATTTCTAGTTTAATTAAAATCTTTATCAATTAAATAAATTAGCTGTTTTTTATCTTTAAAAAATTTTTATATTAGATATAGTTATTGATAAATTAAATTATTCATTTTTTGAAGTGATTAAGTTCTTTTATCAATAATTATTAAGCCTAGCAGTGGCACTACTGTGTTTTAAATAGATCAAAACAGAAAATTTTCTTACCAATTGATAATTATACCATAAATAGTATTATTCTAAGTGTTTGCGATAATAATATTGTATTATCTTTAATTTATCTATTAAGAAAACCAAATCAGATATAGTTGAATCCAAGTACAGATAATCAACAGTAAATTAATTATTCTTCACTTTTCATATTAAAGCCACCAATCATTTGAAAGATAGTTTGTAATTCAAATAACCATTGTCTCTTGAGTTTTACAAAGTTAAGGTATACAATATTTGGACTGTCACAAGGTGTTAGTGCTAGTAAAAATTCAATATTAATGATATCAATTCTTGTTAATTTTTATATAATAGAAAAATGTGGGAATCCTGCGATATTCTCTGTCGAATTTAATTCACTGGTTTGTATTGATTATAGGGGAAATATTAACTATCTCATAAAAAAATCAAATTATTAAACTATTTAACTTTATAAAAGTAATATGGAATAAACTAATTATTATATAGTTTACAACATTGAACCGAATCAGAATCGTGAGTGACATAGAGTTATTTACTGTGTATTCAGTAGGATAACTTTTTAAAATATAAACAGTTATGAAAGTATAGAGTTGGCACATTAATATGTGGTATGATAGTATCTATATCCCCACTTTTTATATCAAATTAATATCCTAAAGGATTTAAACAAAATAATACAAGTCTTTACTTGGTATAATTTAATTCAAGAAAAAAGATTGACAACTCATTATTATGATAAAACTTGCCCCAATTTAGAAATATTCAACCGCACTAGTAAAATTAGAATCACTCCTCAACCAAATTAACACACACAATTCATCTATCAAATTATTTTTCTCAAAGGTGTAAGAGTAGAGAAAACACCCACTTTGAATTTGAATTATTAGCATCTGACTATCTTTGATTATAAAAGTATAAATTAAATTTTAATTGATTGGAGAAATTGTTTTTTAAATAAATATCATGTCTGCCTCAAGTAAAGTAAGATCAACTCCTAGTCACTCTAACAGTATGACACAATTCCAAGTAGTACATCCTACTCACTCTTCTCCACAGGACGATAGTGATATCCCTATCCCTAAAGATATTGAACAGTCTCTCAACTCCAAAATCAATCAAATTGTAGAACAGTTCACGCTATCTAAAGAACAGCTCAAAGGTATTCAAGATGCTTTTATCATTGAAATGAACAGAGGTTTAGAAAAGGATGGTCAAGACCTCCCTATGATCCCCACCTTCGTCACTGGCAGACCCACTGGTGAGGAAGTCGGTTCCTACTTTGCTATTGACTTGGGTGGTTCTCATCTCAGAGTCTGCTTAGTTCATCTCAAAGGTCCTGATCACGACACCGAAGTTATCCAGAGAAAGTTTGTTGTTCCCGAAGAAATCAAAGCTGCTGAAGCTACTCACTTATTCGACTTTATTGCTAACATGTCGAATCCTTTTTAGTCTCTACCTCCGTTACAGCTCCTAAGGGTCAATCCATTCCCCTTGGTTTCACTTTCTCCTTCCCTGTCAATCAAACTGCCATCAACCGTGGTAGACTTATGTTCTGGAACAAGGGCTTCACTTGCCCTGGTGCCGTTGGTAAGGATGTTGTTCAACTTTTACAAGATGCTTTAGATCGCAAACAAATCAACGTCACTGTTTCTGCTATTGTCAACGACACTGTTGGAACTTTACTCTCTTCTGCTTACAAATATCCCAACACCCTCGCTGGTGTCATTTTAGGTACTGGTACCAATGCTGCCTACTACGAAAAACTCAACAACCTCACCAAATGGCGTGGTGACACTTCCATCAGCGAAGAAATGATCTTGAACATGGAATGGGGTAACTTTGATACTGAAAAGAAGTACCTGCCCTGCACTCCCTTTGACAATCACTTGGACAGAGAAACTCAAAATCCCTACCAGATGGTCTTTGAAAAGATGATCAGTGGCAGATACTTGGGTGAAATCGTCAGAATTGTCTTGATTCACTTGATTGATCACAGAATCTTATTTAACGGTAAGAGCACATCCATTCTCAATACTCCTTATAGCTTTGCCAGTAGCTACTTGAGTGACATCCATGGTGATGAATCAGACTCTCTTACCAAGATTAAGCACATTCTTGAAGATCTCATTGGCTTTCCCGCTAAATCCACGACTCTTTTCGAAAGAAGAGCTGTCCAAAAAATCTGTAAAGCAGTTGGTATTCGCTCTGCCAGATTAAGCTCTGCTGCTTTGGCCAGTTTATGCTCTAAGAGATTAGATTTAGTAGCTGAAGGTGTTACTATTGGTGTGGATGGCAGTTTATTCGAACACTACCCCAACTATCCTCAATACATGAAGGAAGCTTTGACTGAGTTATTAGGTGAAACTCATGCCAGAGGCATTGAATTAGTACATGCTACCGATGGCTCAGGTATTGGTGCTGCGATGACAGCTATGATTGCTTCCCAATAGTATGTATAATTGAAAATCATGAATTTTGTTGCAATAGTATTAATGTCCTATGAAAATATTTAGTAGAAAAATAAAAAATAATAACCATTGTGGAATTAACTGTATCACCCTTTGAACTCCATTAACTTGACTAGGTTTTGGACTATATATTGACTTTTAGTACTCTCTTTGTTTGATTCTTACTTGACCTTGGATTATATCAGCATGGCAGATATTAGTTATTTACTTTTCTATCATTTATCAATTACTATTGACTGAATAAATTATTTATTCATCTATATGACTAATATCTCAAATCCATAATAGATTTAGTGGATAATAATATGACAATATTTCGATAAATATCAAAAATACTTAATCAATAATTAATAATCCAATTAAATTTAATTTATAATAATTTTAAAATTATCTCCCATCATTATAAGTGAAATAGTAATAAATTATTTTTAAAATTTTACACAATTTATAACTTCAATTAATTTTTAAATTTTTCCATTTTATAATTCTTTAAATGATTTCATTTATTGTAATAAAAAAATTTTTTATTTCACTATTGTTTTTTATATTAATAAATATTAATTTAAATAATTTTTAAAAAAAATTATAATAATATTACTATTATTAAATTATATTAAATTTCCAAAATTTTAAATTATTTAATCAAATTGATAAAATTTATAACAACTAGAATCTTAATAATAATATTTAAAAATATGTTTAATATATAATAAAAATTTTGAATAATAAAGATAATTAATTTAATAAATATAAAAAATCAGAGTTATAATAATATATAAAAGAATAATTTATTTAATATATTGATATTTTTTATAATTTTATATTTTACCAAATAAGATTTATTTTAATTTATTATAATAAGATTTCTTTTAAATCAAAATAATAATATTTTAATATATAATAATAAATACTTAAAAATATTAGTTAATTAATAAAATTAAGCTGTTGAAGTTTAAAATAAATATTAGTGGATTTAAATAAAAACAAATATCTTTAATAAATAAATAAATATATATATATATTTGAAAATTTTACTTTTGAAATAATTAGAAAATAAATATAATTTGATTAAATTAAAATAAATTTTCAAAAATTATATGTTTAATTAATAAATATTTATTTGCCTTAATAATATTTAAAAATCTTTTTTATTAACATAATTTATCACTATAAATGAAATATATTTATTTTGTCAATAATTTTACTGTCTTTATAATTAAAATTATATATTATCATTCTAAATTATTAAAAGACCAATTTTCCAATCTTAAATTTAATATTATTTATTTATATTCTATTAATAATGAGCTCTGATTTTAAATTTTGCAATTAAATCAATATTTTGTTCGATTTTAATATATGACTATCATTGGCTGAAATTAATAGACATATTCCTCTTTTCGCTTCTCTAAGTTATATTATTTCTTGAGATATGTGACTATCCGAGTTAATCAAAGAGTTTTTGATATTATTTATCATTAATACTTATAATGAATTAAATAATAAATATATATACTAATATAAAAGTTTATTTTATTTTATTATTTGTATTAAATTTCCCTTTGAAATATAATATTAAAATATTATTAATTGTTTTTGATTATAATTAGAGTATCTAAAAAATTGAATATTTAAATATTGTATAACGATTAATTTAACTACAAATATATATATATAAAGTTTGAGATGTTTACCTTATGCTATTTTAACAAAAAGTATATATATTATAATATTTCTTACTCTTAAACCTAATAATAAAATATTTAATATAATATGATAAGAGCTATAGTAATAAAGCTAGGAAATATAAAATATTATTTAAATTATTTAATCAAATACAATATTAATATAATTGAACAAGAACATTGTAATTAAATTGATTGGTAATAAATCTTGACAGATGACTTTGATTTTGTGAAAAATTAATCCTTTTTTGATAATTGAAAATAACCAAATTATATAATCATCACAAATCAATCATATTAATCTATCATAATTTCTTTATTCATATTTCATAACTGATTTAAATCTACCAAAAAAATATTTTAATATATAAATTCATCATTGTTATATATATATATATCA
>JNEM01014466.1:0-12985 GCA_000697335.1 Conidiobolus incongruus B7586 | reverse complement strand
AAAAAATTTAAAATTTATTGATTATTATAATTTATTATAAAAGTTTGATTTTTAATTATACCTTAGTAAGTTTTGTTTAACAATAGCTACTCTAATTTTTTTAAGCTTTAGTTATATTATAAGATATTTATTTTATATTTTTATTAATTAAATTTAAATTATACTTTAATATATATAAAATACTTATATCTAATATTAAAATATCTTAATAATTCTTTAACTAAAATAAAATAGTACTTTTCAATATATTTTTTGACTTTA
Source organism: Conidiobolus incongruus B7586 (assembly GCA_000697335.1). NCBI lineage: Eukaryota > Fungi > Entomophthoromycota > Entomophthoromycetes > Entomophthorales > Conidiobolaceae > Conidiobolus > Conidiobolus incongruus. Next base: position 12,724 of record JNEM01014466.1, on the reverse strand, counting down.
TTAATAATTAAAACAATAACAGTTAAAATTAATCTTTTAAACTTTAATAAGTTTTAGGTAATTTTGTTTAACCTTAAATTAATTTACTTAACAATAAATTATTAATTTAAATCATGTTTTATTATTAAAAACTACTTGTAAATTTTAAATAATTTTATAGAGTTTATGGTTAAATTTTACTAATATTAAAATAATAGACTTTTGATAGTTATTATTTAGTTTAAGTATAATTAAATTAAACAGCTAATTTTAAAAAATTATTTTTTTAATCAAAAAAATTTTTATTATATATATATATATATCTCAAAACTATTTATTTTGTTATTTGTTTTGTATATATTTTTTAATTGAAATTAATAATATATTTGAAAAATCAGAAATTAAAAAATTTCCCATTTTTTTAATTTTATAATAATATTTTAAATATTTTTATTCCATTATTCAAAAAAATCTAAATAATAACTAATGGCAAAGTGATTCAAAAAAATAATGTTTATATATTAAATTAATCACCTTAAAGTTAAAGAATAAAATATAAAAAATATTCTATTTAAGTTATTTTAAATTTATAATTCACTAAAGTAATAAAAATAAAGTTCAAATATACCTCAAATATGAGCTATATATCTTTGTAAAATAAACAACCAGATTTTTTTTGTTAAATTAGAATATTTGGTATGTTTAAATATCATTAGTATATAAACCATATATTCTGATTAATAATCTAATAAATATAAATTATTCGATGAATTTAATTTTATAAGATTATAATACTGATATTGCTATGCTTAAAAAACTATTAAATTAAATAAATCACAAATTCTAGTATATAATTTATTACCAAAAAATAAAAAAATGAATTTATTAGAAAATTATAACTATTTCTTTAAATTCTGATATAAAAATGATTGAATTCAAAGCAAATATTTTTTTTAATTATAGATATTAGTTTTTTAATATTTCAGCAATTATTGACAACGAAAATAAACTTTAATAATATATTTTATTCTAGGTTTTTAAAAATTAATATTTAAAATTAATGTAAGAAAAATTAAAACTATTTAATATATATAAATATTTATATATATTACAAAATTCATCAAAAATTTGTTTATAGAGAAATACTGATCTTTATTACCTTATTCCCTATATTCACCAGATATGAACTTTTAAGATTATGCTTACTTTGGAAAGTAAAAAAATTGATTTAGGGAAAGAGATTTGATAACATATCAACCTTATATTTCGAAATTGATAATGTAGTTTTGAGAATATTTTATAAAAACCGATTTAAAAGGGTCAAGCAATTACCATTAGCGTTGAATTCTGTTATAGAAAAGGCAGTTATTTATGACTAAAATGATATCATTTTTGATTACTTTTATTTATTAAGTTAAAATGTAAATTTAATATTAGCGAGCTAATCTTTTGACCATTGTATATTAAATTTTTTTGAAATAATTTGAATTTCTGAACTGATTTTAAATAAATTTTAGTTAATACCTAAACAATCAATATGAATAATAATGGTTTCAAGATAAAGAGTTGTGGTTGATATTCATTTGTTTGATGTTAATAATATTGGTAATTATCTTAATGAAATATTAATTAGACGTGAGAGTAATTGAGAAAATTACAGTGAAATCATTAATATTCATATCTTAATATAATTGGTCCAATTTAAATTGAAATATATAATAGAAATTGAGTAATTATATGTATAAAGTTTAATGTTATATTACATATTATTTTCAGTTTTAAATTAATATTTAAAATATAATAATTTGTTGATATAATATAATAAATATTTATATTAATTCTAAGTTCAATTTATAAAAGGTTTTTTTGCATTGGTGTTATGATTCTATTATTATATCATTTTAAATTGAGTGTTTTATCAAGAAATAGAAAAAAATACAATAAATTTTGATAAAATTCAAAAGATATATATATAATATAAAACAGTTTATTAAGTTAGTTAAGGAAAGTATTTCTTTAAAATTGATCAAATAAAAAACAAAGAGAGTTATGAATATTTAGTCACTATAAAGAAAAAAAATTTAATATTTAAAGTTATATATATTATATAAAATATAAAAAAAATATATAAATAATAAATTGAATTTGAATTAAAAAAATATTGAAGACTTGAAAAGTTGATATAATGTAGAAAATTATTAAAATGTTTGTAAATAACTGTAACGAAAATTCAATAGAGATATAAATGAAAATATATAAAATATTAATGTAATAATATTAAAATTAGATAATAAATATATAGGAATAAATCTTAATATATAAACAAAAAAGTAGCCTTCTTGGCTCAGTTGGCAGAGCGTCCGCCTAGTAAGCGGAAGGTCACCAGTTCGATTCTGGTAGAAGGCATTCCAGGTTGTATATATTTTATATATATTCCTCAATATTATTTCAATTTCTTTATTTAATTGTGATTTATATTTTAATTTATAAATTTTGAGTGATATTAATTTTTTTCAATCGTGTTTTATATAATATTAATAGATTATTTATATTCTATTTTTTTTCATTCTTAAATATTATTAAAAGAAATAATAATATTGACAACACAATATAAGGAAGACTTTGATTGATTTTGGTATAATGGATTTAATATAATTTTAATTAAAGTTTGAATATATTTATTGATATAACTCGTATTATTAATATAGGTTTTCATATTAATAGAAATAATCTCAAATTTTAGAAAATAATAATGATTAACAATTATCAGAGAATAATAGTGAGGTATTAAATGGAAAAGTGAGGAACCATATTAATTAAATAGATCAATTTTTTTATGTAATAAAAATTACGTAAAAAGTATAAATTATATTAATTAATTCAAAACTAATAGAAAAAATAAAGTTATAAAAGAATTTAAAGAAAATGTCTTAATAAATATATAGATATTATTAATACTTTTCTTTCATTTGACATTGGTTATTTTAGTCTTATACCTTTATTTCTAATTATGTATATTTATTTATTATATTTTTGAAATTTATTATATATTTGGTTAATTGATAAAATTAAATTGATTTTTTATTATACTTTACTAAATAGTCATAAAAAAAGATAAAATTGAAAATATTTCTTTAACTGAATCATTTAAAATATTCAAAAAACTACTATAATGAGGAATTAATAAATATTTATAAAATCAGATTATATATATATTCTATAGACGAATAATATTAGAGAGATTAAGATTAATAAATAAGTATGTAATTTGAGATGAAAAGGTAAATTGGATTGTAAGGAAAATATAAATATCAAAGTTTGAAAAATGAAAAAAAATTAAGATAATAAAAAAATTAATTTTGAAAATGAAGGATATTAGATATCCTACAACATTAATAACAAGATTGAAAAAATGGAGAAGTAAGCAATGGTGGTTTAGTGGTATAATTACCGCCTGCCACGCGGTAGACCGGGGTTCGATTCCCCGCCATTGCATATGGAGGTTGGTCTTTTTAATAATTTAGAATATTTCGCTACTTAAATATAATATGGATAAAAATTTATCAGAATTTAATGATTTCATTGTTATCAAAATTTAAATTCAAATTTTTAATATTTTCTATATAATTCAATTTCAACTTTCAAAATATATCTTCAATAAAAGGTTATTAAAATTAATATTTTTAATTTTTAATGCTCAACTTCTATATTATTATAAATTAACTATTATTTTGGATTTATTTTTAACAATTTAAATTCCCAGCTATTACTTTTGCACTAATATTTTAATCAATTACATTGATACTAGGACTAATATTAAAACATTTTAATACTGACAACCAAATTTTGAATTTATATTTTTTGTTCAAATGTTGTACATATTCTTAAGTAATATAAAAATTTAATGGTGTAATAAAAATATCCAATTAAAATATTTACTTTATTTGTTGTTTTATTTTCAATCTTATATCATTGCTTGATAATTCAATATAAAATTTAATTTCTTTAGTATGAATACCGATAAAAATATGAATTTTGTTACTAATATAAGATGATTTATTCATTATCATTTTTTAGATAAAAAATTTATGGATATCGAAATATTAACACAAGATTGAAGCATATTAGTACTATAGAGTTATTTTTTACTCAGTTATTAGTTTAGTACATTAGAGATTGGTTAATGTTGACATATCGAGAATTTATTCAGTGCCTTTAGTTTTAGGTTAACTTAAATAGTACTGAGTCAAAAATTTGATGCTTTGATCGAATTCAATAACATTTCTCAAAAAAACGTCAGAGTCTGGAAAGTACTGGCATGCGATAAACACTAAATTAACTTTTCTTGTTCCAAAATATCTTTAGTTTGAGCTAGCGTGGTAATCAATCTAACAGTATTAGTCTGTATACCGGTTTCCTCACGGATCCTATGGGAGAAGGGCACCTTGTATACTGGACCAACTGCAAACCTTTGCTTTGGAGAATTACCTGCAAATGATAGACCAATTAAATCCACTCCTCTGGATTTCAGGAGATGAGTAAGTTTTACAGTTTGTTCAAAATCAATGTTTCGTTTTGATCTACTCAGTCAGTGCAGCTCAATCTGACGAATACCTGCTTTTTATTGGGCCAGATTCCAGTATTATCATCAATTAATCCTAACAGGGATCAATATCTATTTTCGAAGTTATCTCCATATTCATCAGTATGATGATTCGAATTAGGACTGAGTAATGAATGTTTGAGATATCCATGAGGACTGTGAGTTTCAGGTACATCATATCAGGCTACATTGGCTTTTCTAGCTGCCACTTTGAAGGTTTCAATCGCTTCTTTGATTTGATCCGTAGTGAGCACATGAAGCTGAATAAAATTTTTATTGAGCCAAATCTCACTATATAACCCTAAAACATTAGTCCATCCACCATTTTTAGCATTGACAGCCGTCATGGAATTAGAGAAGTTAAGAAAAGAACAGGCTTTACGACCAGTATAAGCGATTCCAACAACCATTTTTACCGCTGAGATTATGAACCAATTCATAAATAAGCTTATATAGGTAGGAACATGCTCCTTGTGATAAGTCCCAGCACAATAAGGAGTGACTTTTCAATTTGGATGGATAGATAGTAGTAGTTTTTGCAATTATTAATCCTGTGCCTTGGATAGCAAATTCATCTTGGTAAGTAAGCTAAGAAACATTTAAAAATCCATCTTAAGACTAGTGCATGTACATAGGACTCACAGCAGCGCGGAAGCCAATATTTATATCATTTGATAACTCTTCTATGCTATCTATTTATATGTAATTTAACCTTTTGCATTTATAATAGAAACTCAATTTAATTATTCATTGGAATTAGTTCTTTTATCATTGATCAAGCAATTTTTTTAATATTATTATTTACTAATAATTCTTAAAATTCTATTTTTTTATCATTTTGACCTCTATTTAATTTGTTCAAAAAATTATTTAATAAATTGAATATGTATTAAATAGCAATTGACTATCTGTATTCATATGAAGAAAATTAATAAAATAAAATGTAGTTGATTATATATTTATTTTAATTAAGTTGATATCAGATTCACAAAATTGTTTATTTTCTTAAAACTTTCAAAAATTTGAATATAAATTTATTTTTATAATAAAACAATAGCAAATATGCCTAATTCCAGATAGCCTTATACAAAGCACGTTATTTTAATACATGATTTTAAGATCAATAAATGGTATACACTTCACTAATATGCTATTCTTTGAGAATTTAATTGGTGATATTGTATAGTATAAATGTAAAATAAGACTTTTATTTATATTAAAAATCAATCTTGAAAATTAAATTTAGAAATTGATGCATTTTTAAATATAATTATTTTAAAATAATATGAATCACTAAGATATGAATATTGGATAAAATACAAAGATACCCTTAAATAGTTATTAAATTGGTCAATTTGTGTATAATTATTAAATAAAATAATTTTTCATTTACTATTGGACATAATAATTATAAAGTTAATAGTATTCTAAAATTATATCTCTTATAATGAAATAATAATATATAAATATTGCCAAAATTAAAAAAAATAATACATTTCAGAGCATTTAGAATTTTTTATTTTTTATTTTCAAAATTATATTATAAATATTATTAAATTGTATGAGTTATGAGAAATATAGCTATAATAAACTTTGGAAATATATATTAATCATCAGATCTAATTATAAAATCAATTATTAACAATTAATGATATTCAAGATAATGTGGTTTTAGCAATTGTTGGTAGTATTTAGATAATAGGAAGGGGAACAGCTTGTTTGTGGTTTGTTTGGTAGTTTGGATTAAAGTGCTTTATTAGGGCTCGTTAAGGGCTTAATGAACTTCACAGAAGGCTGCGGATGATGAAAATGTATTTCAACCATTGTTTTGTTATAGATTATATATTGGCCGTAGGTGATGTAAAAGAATGTAATAAGTTTTATAAAATACCAGATCTTGAAGTGGTGTGATGGGCATTCTTTGGTTATATCTCCTTAAGTTAATAGGCCATGATGAGTTGTATGGGCAAATTATGATTTAGGTAGCCTTAATGTGTCAATACAATATTTTGAAACGAGCATTATTATATTATAAATAACCTCATCTATTATTAAAATGTCCAAGATATTATCAAAAATTATATTGGTGAATGTTAATTAAATAGTAAATAAATAATATAGTGAAAAATTTTAAGTCTGAAATTCAAATAAAACTAATGATTAATGATAGAGTTTCGAGAAAAATATTCAAATTTAATTTCCTTGTTCAATCAATAAAATATTTCAAATCACTATATATAATGACATGAAATACTACAACTTCACAGTATTTAAATTTTAGATGATATCAAGAAATATATTTTATTCATATTAAAGTAGATCATACTTATATCTGCATAAATACATTGATAAAAAATATATATTCCTCGTATGGATATTAATATTATATGGATTTGTTTTTTCTATATCTATGATTATTATGTTAATGGATAAATTTTACATAGCATTTTTTTGGAGTGATTTGAGAATTAATTTTACTATATATATATATATATATTTAAATTCATTTTATACATTCCAATATAAAGAGCATTGAAAGTGCATTCAATAGTTTTCATATATTTGAAATTTTAAACAACATATTTCTACTATTTTCAAAAATGATTTAACTTAAGGAAATATATCGGAATAAAGGTATTAGCTAATATACTTGTTCAGTGTTATTAAATTTTGTAATTATTCAAGTAATTAATGATAGTTGAATTTTACAATAACTTGAATAATGTCAATATCAAACGATGGAAAAATAGAAATAATTATGATTTGACACACTAATTTCCAGTATTTGAATGATTATGATTTAAAAGTAGATAATTCAATTTAGAAGCATCTTTTATCTTAAAGTATCCATAAGATATATAGATAATATGAATTTCATTTAATTTCAACATTCGTTTATTTAATTTTCAAGTGTTTGTGATTTTTTGTTTTTAATTTATTTATATTAAAATTGATTGATATTAATGAATCAGTTGGAGAGATTGAGGCTATTTATTCATATTATAGCAAATAATATTGGATTGAATAATTTTCAAAATCAGGATTTGGTTCGTAAAATATAGAGTTTATAACAAGGTTTCTGGAATGTCAAAGCTTTATAGTCAATACTGTATTTCTCAAACTCGACATAGTTATTGTTTTATATCAAAATAGAGAATTCGTTTTGTGGTGATAATACTGTTTTTGATTATCAACGTGGCAAATATAATTCTGCAAATCAATGCTTTTTAAGCTCTATGAGGTTATTAATTAGAGGGCTTATAGTTTGAAATGATATAATATCAAAATATTGAATTTTTCTGCTATCAATCTCAAATCAATTAAATTTATCCAATTTTCAGCAATTGAAATATAGTCTAACTTTTAAAGGTATAACTCTTATAATTAAAAGGATGAGGTTTATTAACTTATTGTCTTCATTTGTTTTTTGATATCAAACAAAAGAATAATTTTCTTAAAATATATTCAAATTTTGGAATTAGTATAATATTTGGAATTTGGATATCCATTTTGATTGAGATAGAATTCATTTATATTTATTAAAACTACGGAATTTCCAATATTTAAAATAGCTAAAAATATATTCTTCAAACAAAATATTAATTTTCGTTTAGAAGCATGCTTCAATATTGAATTTGAAAAGATTTGGTGGATTATATCGTAAAGCAAACAAGGTTCATTTTTGCATTTAACCATTTGACAAGTTCTAGTTTGTGATTAGCAATATAATCCAATGATGCCATTTTATAAGCAATCCAAATTTCAGCCACTTGTCATCTATTAAAACAACTCAGATTTGATTATTGTAATGTGATTATTTAGAAGAAAAAGGCTGTACCATATTTAATGTTCTCATATATCTAAGTAACTTTGTTAATTTTAACATAGATGGAAATTTATTTCTTACTCATGACAGGTATTCCAATTATTAAAGTTTACTAATTTTTTTTCAAAAACTGATTCTATTGTTGACTATAATTATATAAACTGATATCTGAGTGAGAATTTTTATCCAATCTCGGATTGATGATATTGATGTAATCTGATATATTTATTATATGATCTTATTCTAACTTGAAGATTATAAATGATGCAACTTTTAGACTAAACTTAGACTATTAAAGACCATGTATAGATTTTAATAATATTTGATTTGAAAACAATTCAAGCTAATAAGGATTTTAAATAAGATTCTTAAACGATTTTCAATTATATTAGACAATATATCAATTTCTTTAAATTATTATAAAAAATGATATGATATTTTTATTCAAAAATGTGAACAAAATAATTAACGGAAGAATTTTTAATAGTATTCCGAATTTGGTTAAATAGAACAATATGATACACACTATTCAAACTTGTAAACAACTTAAAAATTAAGGGATGGCATATCAATTTCCAAAAATATAATTAGCAAATAAATGATTTATAGTGGAGAAATATTAATATCAGGATGATTCGAATTTATCCAATATCATATTTGCTTCAATCAATTAAACAGTTGGAAGGCTTATACAAAATTCTTATTTTTAGAGTAATTAAAATTTTTAACAGTTTTCATCACCAGACTTCCAATTAATTTATTATGAAAAATATCTCAGGTTGAATTGTCTGGAGTTGAAGATATATATAGAACTAATCACGACGAATGAAATAGCTACCATCAGTTAAATATTTGATAAAAATATAAACAATGATTAAGCCAATTTTGATCTGTTTAGGTTTACTGCCAACTTTTGCTTGGAATAATAAAACACTTGAAGAATTAGCCATCCCAACTGCTGAATTCAGATCAGGATCTGAAAGCAAGCCTCAACCGAAGCTCTTTTTCGATGATTTGTTGGAAATTCCTCCGACATTTATCCAAGATGTTATTTCTTTGACTAAGAAGGCTCCTCCCATTAGATTGACCAAGGCCACTACTGTTCAAGTTCCTTCTATTGCTGACGTCAAGAGACATTTGGAATCTGCAATCACCTCCGACTGTGTGTTCCAGCACTTGGCCAACTGGCAATGTACTTTATTCTGTACTGATTACGAGGTCGAAGAAGTATTCCGCAATTTTTACTATGGTACACTGGTTGTAATTGGTGCTAATCACAAAACTAAGGAAATCATCATTTCCCACAGAGGTAGTATCAACATTCAGAACTGGCTTAGAAATCTGAGCTATGAACCTGTCCAGTTCCCAGGTGCTAAAGAAGGAGTCCTCGTACACAAGGGCTTTTTGGGTGTTTATAATTCCAACTCAGGTCCATTGAACAAATATTTGATGAATATGGTGAAAAATACCAGATATAAAGGATATACTATCATTTTCACTGGCCACAGTTTGGGTGGTGCCAGTGCAACTGTTCAAGCTGTTGATTTGGGCCCCAAGCTCAATGAAATGAAGGTTCCTTACAAACTCTTTGCCTATCATGCCCCTCGTGTAGGTAATAAGGATTTTGTCGACTATGCCGTTTCCCTCAATTTCCCAATTGCTAGATACACCATGCAAGGTGATCTCGTCAATCAATTAGGCCCCCGTCAACTCAAGTATGTGCATTTACCAGGTGAATTCCACACTCACAAGGACGAGAGTGGTGACAAAGTGATAGTATGCAGCCAAGAATGGGATGAAGATCCAGCTTGTGCCTGGAGTTCTAGAGAGGATATCGATTTACTTGATCACATCAGAGCCTTCAACCAACTCATAAACTTTTTATGTTAGTCCATATTTTATTTAATTCATAATAAACGATTTAAATTAATATCTAGTGGTTCAAAATAAAATTTCATATACTTAATCAAACACTATCTTATGAATTATAACTATTTCAATGTAGTTTTAGTATTTATTTATATGATATTAACTGATTTAATATTAAATAATATTCAGTATATATAATATCATTTTCTAGAAGAATTTTATTAAAAAAATTAACTCAAAATCACAAAATTACAAATTTTACCTGAGTTGAACAATAAATATTTTTCAAAACATCATAATATGTAAAACATTAAACATCAATTATTTACAAAAATCTCCATGTAGCAACTGGTGGCAAAAGGTTTACAAATTATAATAGTGCAAAATGGTTTAATAAACTTAAAGTTAGAAGATTTAATATAGAAGACTTATCTCACAGATCTATAACCATTCTCAGAATTCTCATAAATTATAATATATCTCACTCTCCTATAAATAATTAGACAATATAGCCTTCCACAGGGGGAGAACTCTGGTGTAATTAGTCTGTTAATAGTCTTTTCTTATCTTAGCTTCCTTTGCATCCTGACTCCACTAAATTAGTCCAATAAATCCATTTCTTATCTGTTATAACTTATTTTGTCCAAACTATCTTAAATCTATATATAACCAAAAAGATACAAATAAAAATAAGATATATTTTAAATATCACTTATATAACATAGTAAAAAAACTAGCATCATCATTATATCTTAATATCAAATCTATTAATAATTTATTAAATAATAGTTTAAGATTTAAATAAATATATTTTTTAATATAATTAAATATTAAATAAATAAAAAAAATAATATAACCATTATTTTAAAATTTAGGAAAAAATAAAATATATAAAATAAATAAAAAAATATATTTTTAAATTTTATATATAAGAATATATAAATTTTTTATTAAAAGTTCAAAGTTTAAAAGTGTATTATTTAAATTAATTATATTTCAATATAAATATAATTATTAATAGTCTTTATTTTAATAATTATAAAAATTAATATCATATATTTTAAAATTATTTAGAATTTATAATTAACTTTCAAAAATTCTATATTATTTATATTTATTATTAATTATTAGATAAATTATATTAAAGCTAGATAAGTAATTATTTAAAACTTATTAAAATTTAAAATATTAATTTTAAATATTATTTTTGTAATTTTTATTAAAATTAATAAATATATTCAGAAACAACCTATTTATTTTAGTTAAAAGATAATTTTGATAGTTTTATAATATTTATATTATTATATTATATATATTAGGCTTTAATCTTAAATTAATTAATAAAGATATAAAATATTTTATAATTAGAAATTTAAAATTAAAAATAGCTACTATATAACAAAACTTATTAAAATATAATTAATAACAAGGCTTTTATAATAGGCTATTATTATTTAATTATAATGTTTAATTTTTTTTACTATTATCTTAAATTTGAAATAATAGAAAATTTTTATTTTTATTTTTCAATATAGATTAGATGTGTATAAGAGACAGGATTATAATTGCTTTAAATAATTAATAAATTAACTTATAAGAAAATAATTTTTATAAAAAATTGAATTGATTTATAAAATATTAAATTTCCGTTTTTTAATAAACAGAGTTATTTTTTTATATATTAGAAATTTGTTAAAAATATAATAAAAAGTTATTAATACTAAAAAAACTATTAAAGTGATATTATATTGTTATTTTTGTATATTATATATCAAAATGGTTATTTATTTTTATTTTGCAAAAAATTTCTATTATTTAAATTTTATAATAATATATTAAAGTTTTAATTTAATTTATTTAATAAAAGAATAATTTCAAAAAAGTATAATATAATATATATTTTCATTAAAGTTATATATAGTAAAATAATGATTATTATGAAATATTATATAAAAAAATGAATTTTGATTTCATATTTATACTAGACTATAATAAAATAATATAAAAAATAAATATATTATTTAAAAACTAATTATTATAGTGAATTAATCATTTTATTCATATAAATTAATTTTTAAAATATTAAACTATATTTATTGAAATATAATTCAATATTCCAAAAAATATTATTTGGAAAATATAAATAATTTAGTTATATTCATCATATTCTATTTAATATTACTCTGTATTTTTAATAATGGGAATTTTTTGCAATTAAAAATAAATAAACATTTGAATATATAGTATATAAAAATAAATATATAATATAAATTTAATAGTTTCCTTTATTATTAATAACTTTTTGCCATACTTTTGGCAAACTTCTAACACCTAAAAAACAGTTCTTTTTATTAAGGACTGAAATTTGATGTTTCACAAACCAATTAAATTTTCCTGCAGAAATTTTCTTTCCTGCAAGCTGGTTTTTTAATTGCCCAAAGCAATTA
>JNEM01014463.1:0-82368 GCA_000697335.1 Conidiobolus incongruus B7586 | reverse complement strand
AAATAATATTAACTATATTATAAATAATATAAGAGTTATATATATTAAAGAATGATTTTTATTATTTTATTTATTATTTTCACTAGATATATATTATTATGATTATTATCATTTTGTTAAATTAGAGAATTTAATTTAAGGAAAAAATTATGAAATTTGAACTTAATAATTCATAATATATAATTTTGAAATCAAATTATCAAAAACTTTGTAAAATCATTAAGCAATTATTATATAATATAAAATTCTGAAATTTAAAAATACAAAACTCTTAATTATTGAAGTCATATTATTTTTGATTTTTTTATTTTGTTAATATAAAAATTTCAAATTTGTGGATTTATTTTTTTAACCTTTGTATATTAGGTTTTGAAAAATATTCATTATATAGATAAAACTTACTAATATATATATATTGACTATTTATATTAAATAATATATAATTTTTATATTCAAGTTAAAATAATATATATATATCATTTAATTTCATTATTGATTTATTATTATAAATAATTCAAAGAAATTTTGAAGTATCTTATATAATAAAGTTTCAATAAAAAACTATTACAGTTATCGCTTTATATTATCTTCTATAATAATATTTCACTAAATTTCCAGTCTATAAAATCAATAATTGATGGTATTATAAATGGCATTAATTATGGCTTTTTATGATATATAAAAATTAAATGCAACATATTCATTCAACCAATATACAGGTTAATTTCCAATTTCCAATTTTGTGTGATTAGGTTATTATATAATAACATTTGGTATTATTTAATATTTAACGAATATATATTTGGTATATAATTTATATATTGATAGCTTTATAAGTCAAGAAAAAGATATTAGTTGCTAAAATAAAAATATTTATTATTAAGGACTTTATTAATATTTACCCTTATTCAATTTATTAAATATTTAGATATAATAATCCATATGTATATTTTGATAGTCTAAAATCACTCAATATTATTGTTTTTTAATATTGAAGTAAATAATTCATAAATTTATTAACTGCTATATTATCTCAAGATACTAACTATATATTTTAAAATCATATTATGTAATATCATAGAATTAAAATTATACAATTATTATACTATATTCAAAAATTATAACATTCGAAATATTAAAAAGTTTAAATTTCAATATTTATATAATAAAAAATAGAATTAATTAAAATAATATAAATATATTATATTAAATTTAATAAAATAAATGAAAAATTTTTAGAATTTTTAATTTTGAAAATTTCAAACCTTGGTATATATCTAATAAGAAATTATCACTAGCATTATAAAAGTTATATTAATCTTGAATTTAAATAGAATGAAAATACAAAAGTAATTATGAATATTTATTTTATTACTATTTTAGATTATTTTAATATTAAAATAAAATTTTATTTGGTTGGATAAATGAAAATAAAAGGTTTAGTTAGTGAATATTTCATTATTATATAGGTAATTTTAGATCAATCGATATGATATCCTTTTTCAATATGTTGATATTATAAATTATACACGAATACTGGTTTGAATCTATGATTAAGAAATAGAGTGCAATATATTTAAAAGTTATTTTTTTCATATAAATGGTAAATAATATTAAAAACTGCATCCATATTGCTGTAATTGAATTAGGAATTTCAATTAATAATATCTTTATAGAGTTTACAGTTCAAGTAATTAATATTGAAATATTTAGATTTAGTATGAATATATTAATATAACTAATACATTTGAAACACTGAAATATTTGTTAGATTATTTATATATATTACTGATTGGAAAAAATAAAATTTAAATTATTTGAATTGAATTAAATTTGCATTTTAAAATTTACTTAATCATTAATAAATTCAATAAAATATTATTCATATTTTAAATCTATTTCATTATAAAGTACAATATAACCATAACAATATAATAATTTAATAATATCTCTATCAATTTATTTCATTCAATTATAACCTCAATTATAAATTATGTAATTCATAATAACATATATTAATTTGAAGTTAAAAATATATATTGGGAATTTGCAACTAGCAATATAGTTAATAAGTCTAAGATTTTGATTATCAATTTCTTATATACCAATTTTTTTTCTAATTACAACTATATATATTTGATCTATTTTCTTTAAATTTTTGTTAAAAATTTTTAGTTTTCAAAAATATATAATTTATTAATAATAAGGCCAAAAAATTCCTAATATTATTAATAGAAATATTATGAGATGTATTTTAATTTATAAATTATCAAATCTTGACACTACAACCTTTCAAATTAACAATTATAAGCGGTAATTTTAATAAATTAATACACAATATTATAATCAATTATTTAAGTTTTAGTAGATGATAAAATCCAAAATTTAAAAAATTGGGAGTAATGCATAAATTTAGGTGGGTTTATCATATCACAGTTAATGCAAGTTCCTTTAGTTTTGTTGTTCGGCGAATTGGATAGTTGCTAATATTGAATATACAACATTGAGTTTTATATATCTTCTAAAACGGTTAGAAAGTGGAATAATGATTATATTACAAAATATTATTTTTTTAGAGATTGAAAATGATGTAAAAGAATAAAGTTATGTTATTAGATAAGATTGAACGTAATTAGTAATAATATCAATAATGAATTGTCAATTAAAATCAAAATAGAATATTTGATTAGTTTAATATTAGATCACTAATCAATTAAAATAGTTATCATTTTGTGGAGTTTCATAGCCAGTTTATTCAATCAATGAAAATGTGTATAGCTAAGAAAATAAAAATACAATATAAGAGAAGAGATTTTTGATATGTCCTTTTGTTAATGGATAAATGATATATTATATATGGAGAGATAATCAATATCAATAAAATTTAAAAACAAGGATTCCTGATCTGTTTAGGTGTTAGACTTAATTTTAGGGTAAAGTCCCTTCGATTGTCATAAGTACCAAAGCCCTGATGAATGATTTTGTCGAAATCGTAGTCGGTATCCTCCGACCTCTGCTCGAACCCCTTGCGATAACTCAGCATGTGGTCTTCGATGGGCTCTAAACTATACTCTTGCTTGGGCTGCGATATACAGTTGACATTTTTGAATTTGCGAAGCTGTTGCATAAAGGACTTCCCTAGCTCTCTGGGACTCGTGGACAGGGAGTTTGAGGAGAAGGTATGCACATTATTCGATTTTTTGATATAAATTGGAATTGGTTTGGTCATTGAAACTGAACTGCATTCCTAATCTGTTTACCCATTAACCTATTTATACTTACACCGGAATATCTACTTTATATTATATCAGTCAGGTTTTTCATATCCATCTTTTTCTTAATTTGGTTATACACATTTGGATGCTTAATATCAGAAATGAGGATATAACTTGGTTAATATAAAATATTCATAAGACTCAAGGTAATTATACTGGATTATAGGAGTTGAATTAACGTGGGCCAATCCTTCTCGCGTTTTAAAAAAACGTTATAGGAGGAGTCAATCTAAAGCGAAACATCATAGTCACAATAGTATGTAACAAACACTAAAGATTAACCAACTTCTTAAAAAGATTAAAATAATCATCTTTCGCTTATTTTGTTAAAGATATTCCACCATAAACAATTAAGTAACTAGCATAATTAACGCACCTGCATCTATGGAAATCCACTGATTGCTTCAATTTGACATGAATAATGTGGAAGAAAATTCAAATTTTTTATACAATTAAATATCATCCAATCACCCACTTGGAAAAATTCAAAAAGAACTATTTTTGATTTGAAAAATCGTCATTTTTATACTAAATACTAGTTCAACATGTAACCAAAAACGTCCAAATTTCGAACCAATTTCCAATAGCTCTCAAGTTTTTTTACTTTAATTTGAGACGACTGTCTTGCCAAGTATTATTCAGAGATTATTTTTGAATTTACCAAGTTTTAATATTAATTTTTAATTAAATTATACAGCCTAAATCTAGTATTTTGAATAGATTAATTATAAATATATGATAAACACTTTAAAATCTTTATAAAAAAGATCGAATTAAGATGTTACGCAAACTTAGTGATCTTGTACAAGATCAAATCAATTTCCATAATAATTAAATATTGATTAAATGTCCTCAAATTAAAAACTAAAAATTTTAATAGCAATTTTATTCTTAATAAAATATAACAAATTTTAAAATTAATCAAATTGAGAGATTAACAATTTAATAATAAATTTCAAAGTATATAACCAAATTTAGAAGGTGACTGATAATTGTTGGGTTTGCTATTTTAGTCCAATTTTGACGAGTTTTATAAATTGTATTCCAAATATTTTTCGAAATTATTTTTGAATTAACTAAGCTTTATTAAGGATTTAGTGGAATTAAAAATTGGTTCATTGTTTATTTTTATCAATTGGATTCTATTTCAAGTGATTCAATATAAATAATATGATAAAATTGGTACAATTATTTAATTTTACGATATATCATTTCATTTTATAATTTTTAATATTTATTTCAATTAATATAATTTTCATAATTAAATTACTTTAAAACATTTTTGTTATTATAATAATTTTTTTCAAAAAAACATTTCAATATAATCTCAAATATTTGAATTGATAGTTAATACTAATATAACTGATCGAAAAACAAGACAAGGGTGGCAATAATTGACCAATGACCATAAGCTTTGCCAAAATCACATGGTTTAATATTAAAAAACATCATAGTTTTGAAAATGAGTCCCAAAAAAATTATATTAGCTTTGCAAATTAATTTTTCAATTTATTATCCTAAATTTTTCACTGAAAAACTAAATTTGGAGAAAATTAAGCGTAAAATTTTTGAGAAATATTTCTCAATTATTGAATTGATTCTAGTAATTCAAATTTTGTTCTATTATCACTAAATTCAACTTAATAGTATTAATATAATTATAACTTGAAGTGTCCCAGTTGTATAATATTTATTATCAAAGTTATTTTTAAACTTAAGTAGGATTTTCATTTTAATATTCAATTTAGTCACAGGTTAAATCATTTATATTATATAATCCAACAACAGTTATAGTAATATTAAATTTTACATTGGCATTCAGACTCAACTATGAAATGCAAATTTATCAAAGGGATATTCCAATTAACAATTTAGTAATAATGTTTTATTACAAAATTAATACAGCATTTATTAGAGTAATGATAAAATTTGTGACTGTTAAAATAGCCGCTAAAATGATATCATTCAATATATTTATTAATAATTTTTTTATTATCCTTTAAAATTTTAAAAATCAAAAGTAATATTCATTTTAATTAAAAGTAATTATTAATAATTTAATTTATAAATTAAATTGAACCAGTATTAATATATTTTTAGTTGTTTAGCCTTGAAAAATAAATGAAATTTATATTAATTTTTTGATTTTTATGGTTATATGATTATTAATAATTGACAAATGTAAATTTGTACTAAGGATTATTACTTGATTATAATTTATGGTTATGTTAATTTTACAGTTAATTCATTTTAAAAATTATTAACTTTATTAATCAATCGCTATTATTATTTATAATATACCCGTAATATTGGTTAATATTGTGATAATTTGATTAATAATTTTTTACCAATCATTTGAACAATTATTACATTCCAAATATCCGATTTCATCTATAATATAAACACTCAAATAATTTTTATAATGATTTGATTATTTAATATCCAACTCTATTCATTCATTTTTTATATAATTTTCGCATTTTAAATTCATATTTAATTTATTAGAGAATGATGAGTTTTGAATCATTTGAAAGTTATGATATATTTTGGTGCAGTAGATCATAAATAACATTTATTAAAAGGAAATATTATAATAGTTGGTACTCATTGTAATCTGAATTCAGTACTGTATAATAATTTTCAATTCTCTCTTATACATCATTTAAAAACTATTTTAATCATTGCCAACAGTAGGTACAATGAATTAATATTGATATTAATATTAATATATCAATTATACTCTAATTTATAGATATTGACTTATAAAAGATAAATAATATAAAATAAAAGGTTTAGAAAAATTAATAACAAAATTCAAAATTTTTGATTTCTTCAACACCACAAATTAGTTAAAAACCTCAGTAAGATTATTTTCATAGACTTATAATACTTCAACATATTCTAGAGTGTTGCAACTCCAGTTTGTTACAAGATCTCATTTCAAAAACATTGGATAATATTATACTCAAACTGATTAAACCTCATAATCACAATATTTGCTTATAATTTCAAAACGATTATTAATATACATATTTACAAGTCTATTGGAAATAACTAAATGTTTTCAAAATAACTGTGGAATTTGAAAAATAACAAGGATAATTTATATCACACGTAATATTTGATTAAAAAATGATTAAATTCAATGTTTTTAATATTTAGTATAAATATTATTAGTGATGACAAAGTTAACATTTTTATTAAATAAGGGATATAATTCAGTTGAATTTTAAAAACAATCACTTGATTATATATTTTAGTCTTTAATTTGAGCTAATATATTAATTTAATTCGATTCTCAATCTCAAAATATTTTATTTCATATTTATATTAAATTTGTCTACCCTTAATTCAAAATTTAATGCTATATTTAATATAATATAAAATGTTGATATTTAGAGAAATTTCAAATAGGTATTTGAAAAATTATTCCCAAAATAGTATAATTTATTTGTAATATTATTTTGTAATGTATTTTTAATATGATTCAGTTTTCTATAATATTATAATAAACATTTATTTAATTAGATAACTAAATCAATATAATTCATATGATTTATTCAATATATACTGAATATTTATTATGAATTAGAAATTTATATTTTTGATTATTATTTAGATCATCTGTTATGTATTGATAGGATTTATCGTTAATATAAGAAGTATTTCGCTCAAACATAACCAAAATAAATCACGGTATTAAGTTAATCCAAAGCCAGATATACGATCTAGAATGCAACATAAAATACCTGTTCACTATATACCTTTTATTTTCATGCAAATTTCTTCAATAAGTATCACCAATATTCACACAATATATAGGATAACTTTTTACAAATATCATTTTGTAATAAACATATG
This sequence comes from Conidiobolus incongruus B7586, assembly GCA_000697335.1. Classification (NCBI taxonomy): domain Eukaryota; kingdom Fungi; phylum Entomophthoromycota; class Entomophthoromycetes; order Entomophthorales; family Conidiobolaceae; genus Conidiobolus; species Conidiobolus incongruus. The sequence goes on along the minus strand of JNEM01014463.1, from coordinate 75,232 downwards.
TGATGATAATATAATATTATAGGCTGCTTTATCATAAAAATGGCTATATTAATAAAATTAAAGGATATATTTTGATATCAATATGAATTAAATTATTTAATAAAGTAACAATAATTTTAATAATATTATCAATATCATAGATATAAATTGAATTTAAATAAAATTATCAATAGGATTTCATATTACCTATATAATAATTTAATTATTAGTTTTCAATAAATAATAATCAACTAATAAATATTTTTTTACATATTGATTACCATATTAATTCTTAAACTTTTTTTATTAAAATAATTTTAGCGAAATTTAAATTACAAGTTGGTTTCAGGGACAAAAGATGAAAAATGCTGTTAAGATAATGCGATGTAACTTATACTGCTTAACTACATTTTGAAGTTATAACCAAATTCTAATTTTGATAAGTTTATTTTGATATGATATATGTAAAAGTTAGATAAGAAATCGTATAGTCAAAGAGAAGTGACAAAAAAGCCTACAATATTTATAATATATGATTTTAGAATTATTAATATAAATAGCAATAATAATACAGTTTTGATATAAGTAATATAGTATTAATATTCAATATTAATAGCAAGGATTCCTGATCTGCTCGGGAGTTAAAGAAAGTTTTAGTGTGAAATCGCGTTGGTTGTCATACGTGCCAAAGCCTTCATGTATAATCTGGTCGAAGTCATAATCGGTATCTTGCGACCTTTGCTCAAAACCTTTACGGTATGAAAGCATGTGGTCATCAATTGGTTCTAATGTATATTCTTGCCATGAAGATTGCGGCAGTGAATATGTATTTTTGAATTTGCAAAAATGATTTATTAGAGATTTACCAAATTCTTTGGGGCTAGCAGATAGGGAATAGGTAAGACTATGCAAAGTCTTTGCTTTGGTAGGGATATTGATTGGAAGTGTTTTATTCATTTTCAATAATATTACTTTTAAATCGTTGGACATTATAGTCTTTTATAGTTGAATCGGAATTTCATAATAAATATCTGACAGGCTTACTTTTATTTATATTTCCCATATTTAGTTATATTAATCTATATACGGTTAAATTAAAGTGAGGTTTGAATATCGTTTTTATAAAGTTCGTAAGATCAAATTTGATTATCATGATTTGTAATTTATTAAATATTATTTATTTTCGAAATATCAAATAGTAAAGTCTTTTTAAGACATTATCATCAAAAATAAGACTAAATTTCATTTACATTGTTTATTATTATTAGCCTTATAAAACAATATCTAGTTTTATTAATGTTTTAAATAAATACACATTTGGATTTAGATGGGTAGAGGTGGAATTTATTTGAATATATTCATTTCGTCATACTCATCCAATCAAATACCTCCATTAAATACAATATAAGAATGTTAATATTTGAAATGTTGTCAAATTGCTAAATTAACTCTTGAAATAAACTTGTGATCACCAAATAAGCAACGCAATAAACTAATATTATATTATATCTTTTTTAAGTTAAAGTATATTGAATGCATTTTGCCAAGCACCATAAAATGAGATTTGGTCATATATCAAAATTCAAGGTATTGTGAATCAAGCTCTAGAATATGGATTAATTATATATAATTCATTGCAATATATTATTTAATTTGTATCATATTATTAAAATTTAATATGCTCAACTCGGTCGGAAAAGAACACTTGGCAACCTTTTATCCACTATTAGTGTCCAGCATAACAAGTTCATCCACTAGGTATACTTTTTTGATAACCCCTAATCAATTGAAATATATGATCTTTATGATTACCTAAAATGGACAAATCCGTCAAATATTGGAATTTAATAAATTTGATTATTTAGGTCTCTTATTAACTTCATAACACTGTTTTATATTCTTTTGATTACTATATATTTTATTATTTATATTAATATCAACTCACATTAGATTGGTGAGAATAGCTTAATCAATGTTGGTTTTTATAATGAAATATTTTAATTAATATTTATTCAAAAAAGTTTATAATGCATTCAAATATATCAATGTATAACAATTAAAAGCTTGATTTTTAAATTTTAATCAAATAGATGATAAAATAGAAATAAATATAATAAATTACAATATAAATGATATGATTATTAATAACACTCTTGGTATTATAAACACGAAAAATTTGAAAATACATTTCGTTTATTTTATCATATTCCCATATTATTAGATCATAATTTAAAATTAACAGAAATTATGAATTACACTAGTTAAAATGAGATTTTGAAAATAAAAATATTCATGAATATTTTAAAATATACCCAATCAGAATAAGATAAATTGATATCGTGGGATAATCAATTGAGAAATTTCAAGATATACCAAATGTTTAGAAATGGTTTCCCCCAAATATTCGAAAAAGCTTCGTTATTACACTAATAATTAGCATTATATCAAATGATTAGAAAGAAAAAGCTAGAACTGTGCATAAATTTTTGATGTTATATTGCTTTGATGTTATCATCTATTGATTCGGTATAAATCTCCAAAAACCACATTGTTTTATTTAATTATATAAATTTTATTGAAGATAATATCCAAATATCAAATAATTTTTTTCATTAATTGATGAAAAAAAATTTTTCAAAATATTCTATATGATATAAAATTAGACAATTTTTATAATTAAATTTTGGTTTAATTTTATTAATCAATAGAAAATTTTAATTATTATGATTTGATTAATAATTAAATTAATAAAAATTTTCAATATTTCATTAAAATAAGACCATATCAATAACTCTATTAAAATATTAATCAAATATGCAATATTGTAATATTTAAAAAAGAGCATATCCAAAAATAAAATTGTATTCCAAAAAGGAAATTTTTAGGCAATATTAATTATTTATTTATTACTGTAATTGTACTTGCCAAATCAGCATAAAATATGAATTCAGCATATATTATATAAATACCCTTAATATTATGCTTATATATAGCAAATGCATATAGTTAAATATCTAATTCCAATATGAACTTATATAATTAATCGGAATAAAGAAATAATGTGTTAAAAATATGTTAAAATTAATGAATATTTAATTTATCCTTGTATTTTTAAATTGATTAAAATTCATCAATTTAATAGTCAAAGTGAAATTTTAATGGAAATTAATTTTTAATATCATTCAATTGAATAGCATTAACATATATACTGATTGGAACTAATCTATATTTACATTTATGTTAGTATACATATGATTTTGCTATTTCATGATTATAAACTTTTACTAAGCCTTTATATTGAAACCAAATTAAACGTGAAATAAAATAATACTATAAATTATATACTTGTAAAATGGTTAAGTAATTAATATTGGATTTCCATCAATATTTTCATTTTTATTTTACACATATTATAAATTTAGATTACTTCGGTCTTAAGTATATATAGCTTGCTGGCTCTAAGTTATTAAACTTAGCATTGATTTCATTATAATATGGTTCAAATAACAAATAATATATATAATAGAGGTAGAGCAATAGCTGGATCAATTTTTGGTTTAATTTCACATTTAAAACAAAAACTATAAGTATATTTTTCGATACTGGATGAAATATGTTATTATATTAATAAGTTTTATTGCTATGTTTTGTAATATAATTTGCAAATAAAAATCGTTGTTAGAAAAGTACTCGTAATATAATTTAGTAAATTATTTATTAATTCTGCTTTCTAACATATTGGGACTGTATATCTTGAAACTTACTTGCTGTTGAGATATCATAGCAGAATATCCAGAAAAAATTTTTTCTCTTTTTATCACACCTGGGTTTAAATGACTCATCCAGTGAATGACATAGGGTTTGGTTAAAATCTAATAAAGAGAACAGAGAGTATCTTCTAATTATGAGTCAAAAAAGAACCAGCCTGAATTAAAAATAATATTGGCTTAACTATCGAATCGAGATTGACGGATAATTTTCAAATGCAACACTATCATCAATAAATAGATGATTATAATTAATTGTTTTGCAAAATCAATATTTATTTCATAGATCTCAGAAACGATAAATTAATATATTATATAGTGTATATTTGGAGATAGAACATTATAATTGAATATATGTTGGTATTGTTGATAAAAAAGAGGACAAAATTTGCTTAATCTCAATTTTTGTGTATAAGAAAACATAAAATATAAAATTAATACTAAATTAATGAGTAAATAATTTATGCTGATTTTCATATAATAAAAAGAATTGAAATAATTAAATATTGTTAAAAGGTTTTATATTTTAGTCATAATATTTTGATATTACAATATGTAAATTAATATATATTAATCTTAAATTTTTAATTCAATTTTCAATGACTAAACAGTAACAAAGAAAATGTATAGATTAATATTACTATCAATTATTAAAAAATAAGGTTTAATAACTTTTATTAATTATAATGTTAACTACAGTAATAATACAATTTTTGGAATTTGTTTTGATTTTTGATAGCATAATGATAAATGCCAAATTAATAGCTTGGATTTCTGATCTGTCTTGGAGTCAAAGATATTTTTAGTGTATAATCACGTTGGTTATTATATATTCCAAATCCGTGATGAATAATCCTATCAAAATCATAATCGGTATCCAGCGACCTCAGCTTGAAACCTTTACGATATGAAAGCATACGATCCTCAATGGGATCAAAAGTGTACTGTTTCTTGGAAGAATGAAGAAGATGGTTTATATGGCTGAATTTTTTAATTTGATATATGAATGTCCTTCCTAAATCTTTTGGACTGGAGAATGGTGGATGAGGATAGCTGTAAGTATATTTGGATTTAAAAGGGGTATTAGAGGGGGCTGACCTCGGCATTGGAATAAAATGAAGGAAATTCTGAATAAAAGAGACCCTTATATACTCATTCCAGCTTCTTTCATATTAGAATGAGTCAGATTTAGTTTATATTCATAATTTCTCAGTATGGTTATATTGCCTAATGTTGGATAATTGATTATAATCAACTATATCTCGGTTAATATAGTTATAATAAGAATAAGGACAACATTCTGGTATTTAAAGTTTTATACAACTGGTTATTTTTATATTTCTTCGTCAAATCAAACTACAATGATATCTATTTATATATTGCATTGATTAATAATATAAATTGATTACAACTTATATATTGCTTTCCGAATTGCAATTTAAAGAATATTTTGTTTTTTAGTGTTAATAATAAAAAATATTAAGCAAACAAATCAATGATTTCTGATATTAGAGAGTTGTATTAATTATGGAACTATATAACTATTTTCTCATTATATTTATTTTAACCAATTAAATTACACCAATATATTGGATAAAAATTAGTAATTATTAAATGTTTTCATATGTCTTAAAAATAAAGCAATATTGGATCTGCTATAGTTTATATTTGAATAATTTTTTTTATTAATCGCAGTCAATTGAGAAATAAAGCCAAGTTTTTTGATTAAAGGCCGCATTTTATAATCAAACAAAAGATATATCATTTCAAATATCATGTTATCGTTATAAGAATATTTAGAAAATTTTGAATATATAATTAAAATAATGATTTCATAATTGAATTATGAGAAATCGGTCGGAATGAATGCTTAGCTTCTAAAAACTACAGGTTTATACCTTTTAAATCGCTAAATTATCCACTATATTCCTTTTAGTTTTACAATCCCTATAGTCAATAAACCATGATCAATCAAAAAAATTCTCAAAATGGAAGATATCTATAAAAAATACTATAATTAACAAAGTTAAATGAAAAGAAACAAAAGAATGAAAATATGAATTATTCAATTCCGATTTTCAATCATCTTTTTTGGCAACTGATAGGAAATTGAATATGATGTCATATTTGGATATATAGTTAAACTAGTAATTACTATGAATTATTTTTTTTCACCGATTTCGATAATTGATATATATAGTACAAAATATTAATCCTAGTTGTTAAATACTATATCTTTCAACAATGTTAGAAATTATCTTCCATTAGCATATGTGTTATTGATAGATTTAATGGAAATCATTCGTTAATTCTTTTTTAACGAATTAACTTTCAGATAGATTATTCAAAAAATGCATCTACAATATTTTATGATTTAATATATAAGATAATGGATATTTAATTAAATTTTGGTATACTTTGATTAATTTATTTTGAAATTATTTATTATTGACCAATTAAAATTTTCAGCGAAATTAACACATGGAAAAGTCAATATACTAAAAAAGAATTTTATTTTCAAGTCAAGATATCCGCCCGAGTTTCCCAGAAAACTATGTTCCCAACTAAATATGTGGTTCATCTATACATGGTATTGGGAAAAAAACAAAACTTTTGAATATTATACTTGTTAATAAATATGAATGAAACCATCCATTAATACTCTTTGCTATTTAGATGTAAAATATCTGCAATGATGAGAAACCGACAAAAAATTGGATTAATGCTGAATACACAATTTAGCAAGAAGAGTAATAGTTAATGTTATTTAAATAAATGAATTTTTTCAATCTTTTTTGATACAACTTTTATTTCTATAGAATCAAGAGTGTTGAGTTAATGACTAAAAGTGACTAAGAGTATAGTGTTGATGCTACTTATTATTTCTATATTTTATAATATTATTGAATGTCATCAATCATCTATTATATCAAACTTTAACTAATTTTGATCCAAATTCATTACACGATTTAATGATAAAAGTCTAATTTATTTAATCAGTATTTAATGAGCTTTTTTTAGATTTTACAGTTAGATTTATTAAAGAACATCTCAATAGTAAAATAATCAGAATTGTATTCATACTGGATTTTTATCAATAGCAAGTTCATCAGGTAATAGATAGAACTATTAACTCTCATAGATGTTGTTGATCTATATAAAATTTGGATAAGATTTATAAAATTATAGTTAATCTATTTTATGTAAGAATTATAGAAAATTGAAATTATTTATATCTTAATACTTCATCATAATAGAATTAATCTGTAATAAAAATAAGAATAACTTTAAAATAATTAAATATACTGATTCATATTTTATTCAACTATGTGAAAAATTAATAATATGAATATAAAGTTGATTCGATCAAGTTTTTATCATTTCAATAATGGTCAATTTTTCACTGAATGAGAATTTAAATATATTATTGTGATAAATGAAGACTAATGAGTTATAATATTGAATTTTTATAGTTTTTGATATAAGAGCTATTACTATATTAGAAAATTATTTTAAAAATGGTCAACAAGCATTGTATCATTATATTTATAAAAATTAGGAGAAATAAAATTATTAAAGGATCTAGACTGGATATTATTAACACCTAAAACCATGAATTATAAGTTACTTTAAATATTTAATTTCAAGTCTTGTTTTTTAAGATGATCACGTTATTCAAAATCCAGCTAAAAATTTAAACCGACCATTCACAGAATTTCCACTGGTTCTGGTTACGTTTATCGATATTTAATCAAGGCCTAGATAAGTTATTACTTGTAGTGCAGATACTTGAATATAATTTTATAATAGTAAGTTCAAAACAATACAGCATTAAATACATTATCGTTATCCTTAGTCAAATATGAACAATCCTGAATATATTTCAATTAATTATCAATTCATGTTTAAATTCATTAAAATTGAGAATGCTGATTGAGATATATTTGATTTTCTATTTTTTATATTTTCATTTTATAAAATTCAATTACGTTTCATTCAATTTTTATTAAGTCTTGAATTCTTGGTTCAATATATTCATTAATTGAACACTCAAACCTTTAATATTAAGTATTGAGTTGATGTTATCGTTTTTAATAAAGTATATATAATTTATAATAAATTTATATAATCATTACTTTTTATATAAATTGTTGTTAAATTAATTTTTTGTGTCAGTATAATTATGTAAGGTTTGTATATAATGTTAACCTGATTAATTATATTCAACACTAGCTTCATCTAATTACGAATCAAATAATCAAAACATCCTATTATTATTACAATTCGTGAATTTTTTATTTATATTTTAATATATCAATTTATATAATATTCTGTTTTTAGCTATTTTATTAAATAAAAATAAATTGACAAGAATTGATTATTGTTTTTACAATCATAAAAGTTATAAATTAACTATAAGATTTATTATTGAAATTCTTATGAAATAAGAAAACTAAAAGAATAAAAATTAAAATTAAAAAAAATTTTAAATATATTATATAAAAAACTTATTAATTTATTCATTGAAAAATATCATATCTTTTTATTTTTTAAATTTAAGACTCAAAAAATGGTAAAATATATTAATAACCATAATATAAGCAAAGATTTAAGAGTAATAATAATATGGCCTCATAGTGGATTTAAATAAAACTTACCCAACAAAATAAAAACGTACTTTTGGTATAAGGCAATTGTTTTCAACAAATATCAGATATCCAAAATAATGGTAATTATGGATTTTTGTATAACTTAAACAAAGCTTTTAAATATCCTAAATATAATGTAGAGATATACTATGAAAACAATATTACTTGAAATGTGATCTTTGGTTATCTAAAAGTCGATCAAGTTAGTTTTTCAGGATTAGTGCTAGGGCTTACCACCTTGGGGTCTTTGGACTTTATGCAGGACTTGAAAAGGGCAATCAAATATGATCAACTATGGACAAGTTTGATTGTAACTGAAAGCTTGATATTAATTGAATAAGTATTAATATATTTACTTTTGGAAACGGAAAATATTAGCAACTTTTAGTCAATGATATCATTGCCATTATAATCCTCACAATTCATATATTTTCATACTATATAGTTTAACGTTGATTAATATTATTTTGTTAAATTCATTATTCTATTATAGATAAATTTGAAATTGTTACATCATATTGTATTACTCATCGATTTAGCCTGAGTATTTTTTCTCATTTATACAAAATTTATTATCCTAAGCAAATGTCCAGGAAATAGGATAGGGCATGGCTTATTTAAGTCACATTGCTTACTTTGATTTTTGCCTATATATATATATATATATTATTGATATTTATTAGCTGTATTCAAATCTATAATACTAAATATTTAAGTGTCCCAATCGGTATTGAAATATTCAACTAAATATCTAATATATAATATATCATTTTGGTTAATATTTATTATTAATATAATCATAATTAAACTCAATTAAATGTAACTATATGTTTTGATTTTATAGCCTGATAATTTTATGAAGATATTATCATTATTACTAACAACTTATTGGTATGTAATTAGTTTATTTTTACCAATACTTAGCATATGATTCAACAACAATATAAAATCTCTAATGTCAAACAATCAAATATTAAAACTTAACTCCTGGAATGTTGTACTGTTACAATTTTGAGAATTTATTAGATATATGAAAGTCAATTATCTGAGACTATATTATAATTCTAAATATTAATGATAAAATTAATAAAAGTAGTTTATCTTGACAGTTTATAAAATTCTCTATAAATCATTGTTTTGTTTTAAAAAAATATTCTCTTCAATACTCAAAAATAACTGATTTTTAAATATCAAGAAATATAAATTTTTTTTAGAAAAATATAAGATTCATATTTTTATTCCAATGCTTTAAATTTGTAAACAAAAACAATCTTTTGATTTTAACCCAAATTAATTTTGATTATTATTATTATTGCCATAGTGAGGGAATAATTTAAACATAAAAAAGTTAGTGTTAATTAATAGCCATTATTGAATACTGATTATATATTTCTAATATAATATTATAACTTATCTAAGCATATTTTAAATGATACAATTACATATATAATGATGAGCAATTATTAATCAAAAATTTAATTTACAAGTTACAATCAATAAGTTGTAAATATACAGCGATATTTATGGAATAATATTTTTTTTTGTGTATACTAGTAACGATGAAAATGAAATTATTCATTATTCAAAATGATCAATAATTTTATTCGAATGCACAGTATAACATATTAGAATTAAAGTGATGTAGTGAATGTTAAATAACAAATCAAATTAGATTATATAATAATAAATACTTTATTTTTTATTATTTAGATATATTTTCCAAGTTTGAAATAATTATAGTACAATATTAAATTACATATTAATAGCAAAGATTCCTGATCTGCTGAGGAGTTAAAGATAATTTCAATGTATAATCGGGCTCGTTATTGAAAGTCCCAAACCCATGTTCAACAATTCTATCAAAGTCCGTGAGATCATCTTCAGATCTACGCTTAAAGCCTTTACGGTAGTTTTCCATGTGATCGTCAATTGGTTCAAGGCTATACTCCTTCTTGGAACCCCATATCGAATTTTTAATATCAGTTAATTTTCTAGCATAAGTTTTCAATGATTTCCCAAATTCCTTGGGCTTTGTAGATATCGAAAAATTATAGTTATGACTATGATTAGGTTTAGTAAGAAATTTGAGAGAAATGAATTTAGACATTATAATAAAACTATTAATCAGAACTTTGGAGTAGATATCCTTTTTATATGAAAGTTTGAATATTGATATATTCAAAAATAGCTACACTTAAATCATTTATAAGATGGATCAATGGATAAATTGTTTAATTCAGATTATTTCATTCATAAATAGATTCAACCTGGTTAATTTAGTATCATAGGGTCAAAAGAAAATATTGAATATATCCTTTGATGCTAAAATATCATTATAATATCACTGAGAATACATATTTTAATAAGATAAAAGTATATTATAACATCGATAAAGTGATAATATTATATCAGCAAATTATATCGAAAATTACAATTTGATGATGAAAGCTCATTTTTATTTGAATATATTTAAATTGGAAATTATTGGATTTTTTTTTCAAAATTCATAATCTTCCAGAATTAAATCATTTGCTAAAAATAATGGAATTATATGATGTCAATTATAAACATTTAATTAAAGGTATATTTTAGCCAATAAATTACTAAATAGTATATATTTTATATATGATTGTTCAATTCAATGAAAACTGATCGGCCTAAATAGTAAGTGGCTTATATTTTTAATGTGTAAAAGAAAATTTTCAAATTGTAGTATATCCATCATATATATTTAGTAGATAAATATTATTGATCTAAGAAAAGATATTAAAAACGTTTACAGTGAAATAAGGGTCAATGCATATTTTTTAATATCTAATTGCTGACTAGAATTTACAAAAATTCGAAAATTCTTTTCAAATTAAAAATTTAATGACACTCAAAATAATATTATCCTATGATTGCTTGAATAGGAAATCACTGGTCAAAAATTTTTTTCGGCAAAATTTTATTTCAATTACATCATAAACTCCTTTTTCAAGATAATTTAGTCATGAAAAATGTTTCTCAACTCTATATTGTTGGATTTTTTTTACATATGCTTTGTATTTCTATAGCCTATTAGAATTTACTCATGAAAATATCTTGTAAATGTTACATCATTAGTATTATTTGACTATTTAATAATTAATGGTCGAGAAAATACTGATAATTTTTCCATCGTTTTTTCAGTAAACTATGATAAAGAATAAAAATTGCTTGTCTTTTTCAAATCAATTGTATCAAAATACTGTAAAAAACTTATTAATATTTATATTCTTTTTCTATTAGATTTTAATTGAAATTTAAAAAATTTTTCATCAAGAACAGCATTCTCAATTCTTTAAATATCAAAATTTGATTTTATAAAATTGAATTATAATGAACTCTTTTAACAAACTAGTAAATTTTAGTCAAAAATAAATCTTTTAAAATCTCAATTAAGAAATTATAAGGATGTTAAATTCTTTAAAAATGATTTCAATAGGAAAGTACAAATATCCGCCCGAGATATCCAGTAAATATTGTTTTAAATAATTTGATGATATAGCCGCACGTGGACTTAAGGGAATTTTTATAAAAATTTAATTAATAACTCTCTTAATCCGACGACAATGACATCATTTTTAAATAAATCATTCATAGCTGCATTATATGCTTTGAATATTTGTTCCAAAGTATTATCTGCTGGCAAATGTTACAATTTCCAATATTTTCTGAATACACATCAAAAATTTAAATCAAACCATGTAAAGATTTATTTTGATTAAATCGATTTAATAGTTAAAAATTTTTATTCGTGTTTCACTTTTTTCAATTAATATTTCATTTTTATTTTTTAAATAGTAAGCAACCTAATAGTTTCAAGATTAAATATATATATTTTTTGAAAATTTTCATCTATTTAAAACCTTAATCATAGGTATGAATATGATTTGAATATATATGATTTCACAGGGAGAATCGGTTAAGAAATTACATGATTGATCATATATTTATTCACTTATTAATTGATCCAATTACAAAAATTCAAAATATTTTATAAACCATTAATGGATTATTACACCACAATAATTGTTCAATTAGAATTTCAACTGATTCACTACCTTTAACCTAGATTTTGATCAATAAATAAACTATAAAATAGTAATCATTATATTCGATGTACAGTTGAATTCAATATTACAAGAGCATTCAACAATATTGTTGCTATGTTAATATATATAATACAATAAACAGATAAAATAATTTTAGTTATGAATAGTTCAGAAATCATGAAAATGGATTTAGCAAAATTTATAAAACACTATGATTTCATTGAAATATAAACATAATATATGCAATACTAATCAAGATCATTTAAATTTATGTATTTTAAATCTATGCAAGATATTATTAAATCAAAAATATTGCATTGCATTCATAGTCATAATTTGATTTGGTATTTTGTCCCATATCTTCAAATTTTTTATATTATATTAGTTTAAAAATTAAATAATATCACTGATTTTATTGATAGAAGATTTATATTTTACAATAGTTTTAACATTGTCTACAAAAATCAAAATAATTTCTAGAATTATTAAATTAAACAACAGCCTAAGTGGAGTATTAACTATTACTTGTTATAATTTTTAACTGATTTAAAATCCAATATTATAGTATTTAATAATACTCATTAAATACTAGTTGTTAATTACTCAATAATATGACCAAGAAAAATAAAACGATAAAAATAAATTTAATAAAGTCATTTCTCTACCTAACTTTAGTAACATTATTACAATGAGTATGATAAAAATATTTCTAACTCACAATTATCTGCCTTTTCCATTTCAAATATCGCAAATTTGTAATTGAATTTATTCAATATGTTGCAAGTTATTATAAAAGAAATTTAGTATATTTGCGGTCTAGTGAAGGAAAATTAATGTAGATATTAGTGATCATACAATGAAATATTATCGATATCCTGACAAAAGGAACAAACACAGTAAGATAATATTATAAGTATTTGATAATATAATTCATTTCATTTTCTATCATGAATATTCGAAATATCAAACATATATCAACCTACTTAAATTACATCAGTATACCTGATTATTAAACCAAATTAATAAAATATTATAATGAATTTTGAACAAATATATTGTATGATAAAATACTCCTTTTAGAAAAGCGAATATTCTAGTTGGAGATATATAAGATCAATTTTTAAATCAAGAAAAGAAGATAACGATTCTAAAATAACCAATAATAAAAAACATATCTAAAATAAAATATTTGATTCATAAAAGCCTTGGTAATTTGAATTAACAAATAGGAAACCAAATATACGAAGTATAAATATAATTGAAAATATGATTTATTTTTCAAGGATAAAATTTAATGAAAATATTTCAGATTTATGAATCAGTAATTAGTTATTAATTATTTTATTTATAAATATGAGTGAAGACATTAAAATAAACAAATTGTTAATCTATAATTATATTTTCAAAGTATGATAAATTATAATAATATAATATTATAATAAATAACAAAAGAATTAAAAGATTTAATATAAAATAATGAAATGAAAATATGGCCACAAGAGTATTATAATAATATATTGGTTTATTATTTTCAAAAGTAATATCCATCAATAAAAATACCTAAAACGATACGAGTTAATAAACAGTAATTTATCATAATATAAATAGATAATAGGTAGAGATCAGCAAAGTAGACATTCAACAATTAAGTGACTAGTACACAAATGAAAGGTGTCACTTTATTATGTCCGCCCGTCTACATACTTTCATCATAAAAGCAATAGAGGGATATTAGAAATTGAAACTCACCTTATTGATTGTATAGTAAATGGGGTGTAACGATTGATAAAAGTATTGGTAGACTTAATCAAATTCGTTGATGTAAGAACAAAGATTTGGGCAACATCAATTTTGATTTAAAACTATTCTGATTCGAATTTTAAAATTATGGGATGGTTGATAATTATTGAATTGTAATATTTAATCACAAGATTCAAATCTTGAATTTATCACTCACATATTCATATTTTATTGAATATTATTTAGTCTGCATATGCTTTCATATATATGTAAATTTCTATTAAAGATATCTATTGAAAATGGCTCAACTAGATCTCATGTCCTAAATCACTATCTTTCTTAAGGAGCTTCACTAAATATTATAGCAATTGATTTTCATAATCTACAAGTAGAATAAATTGATTAATTACAACAATTAATACTATTTTAAAGACAAAATTCCAAAAAAATATAATTTTTATTGTAAACAATCAATTATTATATTAACAAGATTTATTTTAGGGGTGATATGATGTAAGAAAGTTTGAACTCAATCCAAAAATTATAGTTAAAATTAAGCAATTAAAATGAATAATAAGAAATTAAAAAATATCGGGGCAGTCTTTCCAAGTAGCGTCGGTATTGCCCTTGGCCTTTTCTTGAGCGACCCGTTCACGCTCGAGCCAGTACTCATGATTAAATTCCCACCATTCTTCGCCAGTAGTGGGTTCCACGGTACGTTTGAACCATCTGGGTTTATGAGCAAATGATTTTTTGATAGCGTCATGCTCTGAAGGAGGAGCGCGGGCAAGAGCGTTTTGTAAGGCGGCTTCTTTAGCTTTACGTACGGCACGTTGCTTTTCTTCCAAGCGATTTTTTTCATCAGCAGCTTCGTCGAATCTAATTTCTTCCATGGCTCTCTGATCTGGTCGGAGACGGCAATCAGTAGGGGGAAGAAGAGGTTTAAGGTCGTCTGGCAAATCATTCAAAGTGACAGCGAAAGGAGTCAATTTGAAAGGTAAAGGCTTTTCGGGGAAAGGGGCACGCTTCCATAATGTGACAACATCGGAACTTGTAGGATCCTTTAAAAATTCTGAGAGTTTGTGACTAGTGGCATCTGAGTGAGCATCAGCATCGAGAGACTGTGATGTGTTCTTGACTCCAACGCGTTTGGCAACTAAAGATTTATCCCAGTGACCACTTAATGTCCATTCAACCTTGCCAGTTTGGGCACTTATGACTTCACCTTCGAGTACATTACGGTCGGAGCTTAACCATCCGTTAGACTTGAAGGTTAATCTAGCGACATCTCCAGTCTTATGATTTGTAACAATCATATCACCATAATGCTCAATAGTGGGATTACCAACAATTAAATTTGTAACTGCAGTGGTGACCTTCTTCCAAGTGATGTGCTCAACAGGGATTTCTTGTCCTTCTTTTCTATCTGCATGTACTTTAAGAAATACATGACAAACACCTGTGGGCATCATCTCAAAGGATTTACCCCAGAAAGCAGATTTGACATTAACTTCAGTGGCAAGTACGTAATTAGGAGATTCACAGTAACAGGCACTAATGGGAGGGTGATGGCTAACTTGCTCGGAAATATATCTGTAGCCAAGATCAGGACGACAATACTCGAAAGTTTCACCCAAAAGAGGATTGAAAGGTTTGGCAATACGACCAGCAGTACTTGAATAATTACTCATAGCAAAGGCCATTACCCACATTGTTCTTTCAGCACTACCAACCTGTCGACTAGCAATATCTAAAAGACGACTATATTCCATATCTTCAGCCATTCTTTGTAACATTGAGCTTGGTTCATTGAAAAATACTGGTAAACTGATTTTGGTCAAATCTTTACCAATAGAATTTTTAAGAATAGCCCATAAAGAGATGCTTGGAGGCTTGGCACCATCTTTGAAATACTTAAGGTTTGTTCTGAATTTACCTTCAGCGGGGTAACCTTGAAAAGATTTGGCTATGGATGTCTTAATTGCAGAGACTGTAGTACTACCTTTAGAAACGGTCTTTTCTAATTGTTGAGATTGTTCAATCTCATTAACAGTTTCTATTGGTTCTTCTTGAATTGGTTGCTGTTCGTCTTCGGTGTTAAAGAATTCCGAATCACCTTCAGCATCATAAAAAATATCATTGTCATCATCGTCGAAAGAAGGACCCACAGGTTCTTCAGCAATAGAATTCAATGTAGTATCATTATCCGAAGATTTAGCTGATTTGTCCAATTTTGATTCAGGAGTTTTTGTTTTTTCCAAAGCATCCAAAATACTTTGGTTTTCCATGGCTAAAGTGCGTAAACTTTCACTCCAGAGTTCATTATGATCAGCTTCTTTTTGGTACTTGCGTTGCCAGTAATTTTCTCTTTGTTGATACATTTCAACAATCTTTTGATGTGATGTGTATAAGGTTTGACGAGATTGTGAAATTGCGGTTAAAAGTCGATCAATTTCGTTAGTATCAATAGGGTCTTTCCCCAATGCGGTTTTTAAAGAGAGCAAAAGTTTCTCAAGGATATCAAATTGAACATTAGTAGAATGCTCATTCATTTCAATGGTGTCTCGATTGGGAATATCGGATTCTTCGGAGTGAATTGAAGCTTTTTCGCGATCAATATTAGGTGGGGATGCTTTACCACTGTTAGAAAGGTTAAACAAACGATCAAGAGAGGGACTTGCTATGTAATTTTGGCTGTCAGTGGAACTTGAGTTCTTGTCAAGATTCACAGTACCAAGGTGCTCTTTGCGCAATACAGGATTTTGTTGTGATTTGGCAGTGGTAATACCCATAATCCACTGCTTTGCTTCAGATAAAGTATTAGCTCTCAAGTGGAACCTTGTAGAATCTCTTCCGATCACATCAAATTTACAAGGATCATTGGGATCAAGTTTTAAATGAGCATTCATCACATTAATGGATCCACGACAAGCATTTGCAGTGTCTTCTCTACTCTTATAATAAGAAAGAATACCGTTTTCCAAGACAAACCATCTGTTTTTGTTACCACCAGCAAGATTGGTCCATTTCTTCAGGACACCTTCCATACGAGGAGCGTGACCAGGTTCATTAATGATTAAATTAGCATTAGAATCTATAACAAGTCGGAAGATTAATCAACCAGTTTCGTATTTTTGAATTTAAATCTTACTCTTTAACATTGTCTTTACTTGATCAGATTTAGCTAAATCGATGGGAGTTTTGCCTTTTTTATCTCTCGAGAAAGCATTGGCGCCAACTGAAAGAAGTTTGGAAACTTGATCAGCATCATCTAACAAAGCAGCAAGATGTAAAGCGGTATAACCGGTCAAAGGATGGCGATGATTTACATCGAGTAAAGAATGGCGAGGATGCGTTGTGAAGAATTGAACAATTTGAGCCAAATTTTGCTGTGTAGGTTGAGATAGGTGAGCTTCTAAAAACACTGTACGATCTAGAATGAATTGTTTTCTATTATCTAATAAAATTCAAAAAATTTAATAAAATATTGTATTATTAATTATAAAATAAAAATCAAGTTGAATAATATATTACCATGAATTAATTGAACAATATCGCTAGTTTTAGCAACGTCAACAACATTACGACCTGCCTTATTGTCCAAAAAATCATTAATATTAGGTTGTTCCAGAAGGAGTTTGACAACGGCAAGTCGTCCAGCTTTTGATGCTTGATGGAGAGCAGTATTCCCCAAAGAATCTTGCTGATTGATATCTAAGTCAGGTAAAGCTAATACGGCCTTGTTAACTTGTAAATCAGAAGACAATACAGAAAGATGAAGGGGTGTAGTATAGCCTCCTTCTTTGCTTTTAGGCCAATTCGTCCAAAGTTCTTGGATTTGATCGATATTTTCTAATCGATAATATATTAAATGAGATGAACTGGAGTGTTACATATATAAAAATACCTGTCCTCAAAGCTTCGAGCATTTTGAAGTGAATTAAAGCAGCTTCAGGACCTAAATATTAAATAATAAAATTAGTATAGTTAAAATTAAATAGGCTTTTTCTATTATACTTTCAGGTTCGGTAGTATTAGAAACAGTGAGTACACTGGCAGTTGGAGAGTGACCACCCAAACTCAATTGGTCGATATTATTTGGTAACTCGCTCATCTTAGTTTTAGAACTAACTGAATTGAATTTTAAGCGAATTGAATTTCTAAATCTTTTTTTTAGAGTTATTTTGGCAAAATGAAAACAGTAAAAAAATAATTAATATTACAAAATAAAAATTAATGAAGAATTTGATATTAGAATTATTAAATTGATATTAATTGGAATTTAATGAATGAATTGTGATAAGGCTGATGATAGTATTCTTTGAATTGTGTGTTACAATGAATAATTTAATTGAAAACCTACTTAAAAATTTCTTAAGATCTATCAGCCTAAATCATTATTTATACTTCAAGTTAAATTTAATAATGCAAAATTGGGGTGATATCGAAAATGCTTTTAAAAATTAACATATTTTCATGTGCATCTTAAATTTATTGATTTGATATTTCACTCTCTGATTATTGTTTATTAGACAAATAATTCAGAATAAACTTCATTATCCTGCAGATTAATTGATTCAATTGTGTAAATAAAAATTTGGCCGCAGCTCATAGATTAATATTAAACTATGATCATCTATTCAATTGGTTTATAAACGATGACAGCTCTTTCATCAAACAAAAATTGTAATCAATTTCTCCAATACTTCTTGCACTCATTTTTCGGCTAATATTGGCCACTCTATTGCAATAATGTTATAATCAAGTTCCTATAACAACTTGAAATAGAACGTTTCGTTAGCATTTACCATCTTTTAATCTTGTTTATTAATATGTTTTAATCAATTCACAATTAAAGTGTCAATTCAACCGAATCCATAAATACTATTCAGGAAAATAACTATTAATTACTTTCTACTCAATTATAATCCTCTAAGTCAATTTAAACTTTTGTTTACTCTGTTTTATTTTCATATATTTTCAATTTTTGTGGAGATATGTAAATAGATTCAAATGATTTCATGAATAGTAAGTAGAGTCATTGTTGTGAATTGAAACTGTAATCATTTTATGTCTAAGATGATATCATCATTAATCTTGAAAATTTTTTATTTTCTAAAATTGGTTTAATAAATCCTCGAGAGTTATGATAAAGTCTATTTGTGGATTAATAGAAAACATACCAAATTGGATTCAATTTCCTTTTAGAGCATATGAATAATTGAACAATGCTCAGCCAATTTTTATTTTAAAATAACATTAAATTGAGGTGAATAAATTCAATAATATTTATTCTAAAAGTTAATATAATATAAAATATAAACATATTCGTTTATAAACTTTATATTGATTTCTAATATTGTTATTGTCTTCAACATTTTATTGCAACCAGTTGTCTATACTAGTTAAGATATTTTGATAATAATCAAATTAAACTATACTTAGAGAAATGTTTAGTAAAACACAATTGGCAATAGAATAGTGTATTAATAAAGTCAATTTCAAGTAATAAACTTTTATAATTTTTCAATAAAGGAAATATTTCAATCTTTACTTTGACAATGTAATGAGCAAAAATTACAATTTTAAATTTCTGCGCCAATTTCCAAATTTTGTAAAGTTGAAAATTATATTTGAGTATTAATTGATTGTTATTGTAAATTTTTAGATATTTCATTGTTTGTTATGGTGATAATTGATTCTTGGTTTACTTGAAAAATTTATTAAAATGTGAAACAAGTTTTATTTGACAAGTAAATAGGTTATATATCAAAAGTATTTTCGATGTTTGTTATTTGGAGTTATATTTTTTTGACAATTTTGTTTTTAATATTCATCAACCTCTAGTTAAAGTTTTATATTACTGGTTATTATCGAAATATACTTTGAATTGAATTCAATATGTGATTAATGATACTTTAGTATGAATAGTATTAAATCTCAATTTTTGTACCCAGAGAAGAAAAATTAATAATTTTTGCCAATTAATGCGTAGTCACAATCTTTTGTCAATCATTACATCATACCTTGAAATAATACCCATAATTTAACCACTAATTATAAAACTATAAATTACAATGAACACTCCAATAACTAATAAAAAAATATTATTCATTTTGTTCAATTAGAAATTTGAAAAATTTTAACAAATTTGATTATATTATATACAAATAAATAACTCTGTTAGTTTAAAGTAAATTTTAAAATTAATAATTATACTTTGCAAATGGCAGGCTTTAGTACAGTTTTATTATCCATAATTGGAGGAGGACTGTTAATTGGTTTCACTCTAATCTGTTTCGCTCAAGGTCTCTTCTTCATATCCGACCTTATTGAAGAATTTCCCAAAAGGTCCAAATTGGTTTTTAAGGGGTTAATAACGGTAAATAAAATTTTATTTATTTCTAATTATTGATAAATGATTAATGAATGAATACTAGGTTAACATGGTCTTGACTTTTTTACTCGCAATAACTGACGGTTTTCCAAAAATTGCTAGTACCATCACATTTTTCACTCAGTTTTTGTTCTTATACTCTCTCAAGAAGATCCCTCTATTGGAAGTGGAATCCTTAGAAATCGTTTTAACTTGTGGTAAATATCCATTCAATATCTAAAATTCAATTTCCATTAATTTTCGTATTAGCGATGACTTTAGTTAACCACTTCTTATGGTTCTATGAAATTTTCTTAGTACATTCGAGACCTTATAATCACCCCTTAGTACATTTGACGACATGGGAAATGTTGTGCTTTTTTGTTATCATTATTTGGTTGGTACCAATTGGTCTTTTACTCAGCTGCACCACTCCCTTGACTAGTTTACCATCTACGAGTAATTTAAAAATGTTATATATAATCATTAAAATAATTAATTATTACTTTATAGATCCCCATATCCGAGCCAAATCCAAATCGGGAAGAGTGAGCATTTCTCAACAAATTCGAAGTTTTTTTATAGACGACTCTGAAGCTCGTCCTAAAGCTTATTAATAATAAATACTGTATTTATATATTTTACAGTGCTATTCATATCGAAATAGATTCATTTTAATACTGTTTTATTGATTTATTTGAAATTGAAAAAAATTATAATAAAATACAGTAAATTTTATTGTTTGGAATATTGTCTTATCATTTAATTTTTTAGTAAATTAATTTCAAGTAAATTTGTTATTGTTTGACTCTTCACATCAATTTTGATTTGTTTTGAATCTATTAAATGAGAAAGAGTTTTTTAAAGACTGTTTTAATGCCTAATAATCAACTATCTTCCATTTGTATAGGTTTAAATTGAAAGATCTTTGCATTTTTTAATAGTTATAGTCTTTTAAATCAATAATTTTCAAAACAACATTGTTTTTACAAAGTTTATGGATTTTGTTTAAATGAATGACTATATATTAACTATATTATCACTATTTTTTAAATGTTGTTGAGACCGTCACATACACCATTTATGCAATGATCTCAACCAACCCATATTTACGCTATTATATTTCAGAAAAAGTACCAGAGGAACAATAGGTATATATTTCTGGATTCAATGACTAGATAAATGATGTATATCACAAACTCGAGAATATATATGAGATCGCTCAGATATCACAGACGGGAATATATTTTGTATATTAACTTTTCTGAGCAAATTCTAGAGTTTAAGTAATTGCTAGATTATTTTAAATTTACAACTCATATAAATGCTCAAAACAATATTAATTAAGCTTAATCAAATGATTATAAATTTGATATTTCAATAAAAAATAATCTAAAATGTTGAAAAATTATTTAGCTAAGTGTTAATGAGAACATTGCAAGTTGATGGCGGAACTCAAGTAATACGCTTAACAGATTGAATATTGTTTTTGGCAGGTAAACATCAAAGTAGTGGATATATAATTCATCATCAATTACACGTTAAGCATCCAGAGTCTGTCGATATCGATGATATTAAACATCAAGGAATTTTCAAATATTATCCTTACATTTAAAAGAGGAAATACACTATTATTATTGATTTAATATAAAAAACAATTCTAGATTTAGTGTACTTGATGGATTCTCTTACTTAAAGCTATTGAAGATATTAGGAAAATTTCCAAATGGTTGGATAACTACTAATACTAAATTATATTTCTATAATTTTGATGTTACTGGAATTTCGCACATTATTGATAGAGTGAAAATTTATTATAATTAACCTTAAATAATTAATTATATTGAAAAGTTATAGTATATTCAAAGCATTTCACGTACTGTTCTCTTTACTTGTATATTCATAATTGATAAATATTTTTAGTTAGCATATAGCATATTTTCACATATAAAAATTTAACACAGCTCTTGATTAAAGAATTTTGATATTCGTATTTCTAGACATTATGGATATTAAATACTATTTTATTATCAATATGTGGAGGGCTATTATTCACATTGATTTTGATCTGCTTCATTCAAAGATTCTTCTTCCTATCCAACCTTATTGAAGGATTCAATAAACAGTCCAAATAATTATTAAGATTATAATGTTGGTAATTTCTATTATAATTTTTGAAATGATTAATAATGAGAATAGATAAATTCGAGTTTGGTATTAATACTTAATATTATTAACTTATTTATAATTAAATGGATTGTTGGAATTTATTTTAATGAATCATTTAATTATATTTAGAATACTGACTTATAATATTTTATCAATTAGTAAATTAATATCAAAAGAATTTCTTACGAGTAAGAATATCCATAAATGCGATTTTCATTAATCAATATAATAGCCTTTTTGAAAATTTTCATATTATTCAAAAACTAGTAATTCTTATCAATCCAAGGTCTGTTTTTATACTGAGAAATTATGTTTTTAAATTTCCTCCATCGTTGTTGTAATTTAATTAATTGAAAACAAATATATTTTCTGATTTAGGTATAGATATTTTATATTAATCACTAGGTCTTTTAACAAAAGCAGTTTTTTAACATTCAAAATCAATTCAAACCATTCAACATTTATAATTTAGCCTAATCAAATTATCCCATAAAATATTTTAATACCAATTACAATTTAATATTCATCTATTTACAAGTCAAAATAATTTAAATTAATAATAAGCATCCAGCATTTAATTCAGTTTAATCAATCGAAAAAATGCTTAGAAAAACTATTGACCTCACAAATGAACCTACAATAAAACAATCATCGATTGATTTGACACAGGATGATACTATGGTTGACCCAGTTCAAAATATTAATTGGAAATTTGCAGATTCTAATAAAGGTTTAAGGTAATTAATATTAGCATATGTTTTGGTTTTTATTTGATATATTATTTAGTGGTTTAACGTGGTCCAAAACTAATTTATTAGCTTTATCAGGTCCTCAATACCAAACGTCCAAGTAATTATTCACATACTTCCAAATTCCAAATGTTTTAACAGTTTATTTAATAGATGTAGAACAAAGTTAATAAGTTTAGAATCGAGTTTAAATCCCCTAAATCCAAATTTATATTGTTATGTACCAAATTTGGATCATAAGTTTACAACTAGTAGGTTGTACTTTAATCAGGATGGTAATATTTTATTTCAGTTGGGTACCCAAGGAGAGTTGGAAATTGTGAAATTTAATGTAATTATCTAAGTTACTTCATTCATTTATATATTGATTTGGTTAATAGGGATGGAATCATATCGAATCCGAATACTATAACGAGGGAGAGACGCCATTCCTCGATTTTTTGGTATTGAACGGAGTCAAGCAATTCGATTTGGGATTGGAAAAATCTGGGGATTTTAAAGTGAAGTTGACTAGATTGCCAACCTTAGGATTTTCTAATTCTATATTTCCCATTTGTTTTGTGGGAGTATTGGAGGATGGTAGAGTAAGTGATATTGGCTTATGTAATGATCTTTATTTAATTGATGTTTAGCTGATGGTTGGTAAAAGTACCTTCAATAATCAATTCCAGTTGGATTTTGAGACGTTACCTTTCGTGACGCCATTTGATCATTATTCATTTTATAATATGAAATTACTTAATTCTAAATTGGATTTGTGGTTAGGTAGAATTCATTTAAAACTTAACGAATTATGCATTAACATTCTATTTTTAGATCACTCAGTCATTATTACATCCATTGTCAAAGATAACTTTGGTTATAAATTAGTCGTTGCTAAAAATTATATTAAAGATAAATTGAAATGGCTAGGTAATCTTCCTAATATCAACCATCGAACATATCTAATGTAATTTTTTAGGAACATCATCAATCATCGATATACTATTAAATGATGATTCTATATCATTAGCCAAAAATACCCTTTACACAATAGCGCAGCCAATTCACCAATCTTTTTCAATTGTAACATGTCGTCACCACGGTTCAAAAGATCAATTAGAATTAAATATCACCAATTTAAATTTGTCTAACATGTCAATTACATCTCAAACTGTTGAATTACCAAAAAATACAGACTTGACATTTATTACCCACTTCCAATATACTACTACTTCTGATAGTTCTGTATTAATGTTGTGTCTATCCGACGGTACTATCCAACTTAGATTTTTGAAGAACCTCCAATTGGTTTACCATAATATTGATTTGTACTCAATATTGAATATACCGCGCACTGCAAAGAGTCAATTATACATCAACCAACTTCAAATCTCGCCCAATCAAATGATTGCTTACTGTATCACGAATACTGGCAACCACTTCACGCTTAATTTGTTGGAATATGATTTATCAGTTAAGGATCAGTCTTTACCAACGAAGGAGGAGCGCCTGTACTGCACACTCACTTCCAGTTTTGTCAACCGTAGAAATCCTTTGGATATTATGAAAGCTATCAACGATATGGTATCCAATAATCGAACTATAGATTGGATTTATAAAGTGATTAATGAAATGTTGCCGAAGAATGCGGTATTTGAAGGCAGTAGAATTAACGTGGAATTGATGGAATTCCAGTGGATTATTTATAGGTAATTCATATTATTATATAATTATTCAATTGAGTTAATATTTTATCAAGATACTTGCCAAATCATCAATATCACAGCCGATCCATACTACTGTTTTTACAGTATCATTTCACTTTGGAATATTGGCTAAGTCAATTGGAGGGAAATGGTTTGGAAAATTTGGATCAGGTATTTGTCATAGGTAATGCACATATTATATTTGATTGAATATTTTTTATTGATATAACCTAGGCGGTGGTAATCCATCGGAAATATTAAGAGGAAAAGCTATCAACTTTTGCGCTGATAGTTTACCTAATTTAATACCTCATTTACATTGGATTCTCAACTCTTTTTTACCATTTTATCAACAATTGGATAAACGATCCCAATCATCCCATTTGCATCATCTTTTATCATACCAGCACTTCCGCACAATTTTCCCACCCCTTCTAGTACTTGCATGGAAGCTAATTGGTCAAGTAGCGACATCTGCATCGCAAAACGCCAGCTTCCAACCATACCAAAAACTCATTCGATCATTCCCCCTTAGTCTGGATCTTCTCATGTCGTTCCTATCGCAAATCACGCGTTACCTGAACCAAAAGCAGCCGAAAGACACACCCCACACTCACTGGATCTCCCCAAACCTACCAGAATGGAGCCATCACTGTATCACCAACCTCCCGGACGGTTTACGCAACAACTTCCAGAACGAATTCGCGAAAAGTCAAAATGTGAACTGCGATTGGTTGGGGCTGGATCAACTTTACGATACGAAATTCCCACCGCATCCCAGCTTGACAGACTCTGGCAAAGTAAATTTATTCTACTTCAAACTGGAGACTGGCACCTTTGGCTCTAGTTGGCTCGATTGGATCAACAAAGGGGGTTGGGATCCCAACGCTCAGAAGTTGACATGCTCCAGGTACTTTTATATTCTATATTTTATTTTATATTCATTAATTATATTTTAGATGTTGTCGTCATTCATTCCACAATTCGTCCATGTCCAGTTCCAACGCTCTCCAGTCAGCTTTTCAATACAAATGTATTTGTGGTGGATATTGGTGGCCTGTGCCGTTTTGATTTTTAACTTTAAATATAATGTAATGAATAGTATATTTAATATAGTACTTATTTTGATAACATTCATTAGTGCTTGATATTAAATTAAAAAATTTATTAATATAATAATATTTCTTGAATTTATTGTTAAGACATTAAATAGATTGTTTTGTATTTCGATAGACTATTATAATAATTATATAATATTTATCAATTAATCATAATGTAATTATATTAATCAATCGAACTCAATTGACATTTAGCATTACTTTACATTTTTAACAATTCCTGGTCAATTTAGATTGTTTTCCAAAGTAAATAAATGAAATTCTAGTTGATTAGATGATTACTTGATAATTGTATGTATCATTTGTGATATCGAGTAACTGTATTAATATTATATCACAAAATGAAAGTTCAAATGACTATCAGATAACCATTATAATTTTTAACTAGTCAAATTGGAAAATATTTTGAGCTTAAGATCAATGGGAATTTATTAACAATCCTTCATTAATTTCAATCTTAAAACATCATCGAATTTTATATCAATTTTAATCATATTAAAAGTTTATAATGTAAATAGTTTAAAATTTATAATAAATTGCAAATGAAAGTGATGAATTCTTTTGAAATTATAAGCAAAATTTATTTGATCAATCTATACAAGTCATATCAAAAAATGGATATAAGAGTATAAATATTATAAACTAGATATTTAGTTTACATCTCATGTGCTTGGGATTAAATTTGAAAAGTTCCTTCATTATGAAATATTGTGGAATCTTCAGATTTCTCAACGGTCATAAAATACGCTGTGATATTAGGAAGAATCATATCATGGTTAAATTAATGCATAATCATTCAGCCTTGTAATTGTTGAAAGCATTCAGTAACACGTTCTTCATTGTTATTATCTAAACATTTATTAAGTATGGGCGAATCATCTCCTCTTCTCAGATGACTGTAAAGTGATATATCTGGGCACTCTTTACTTTTATGAATGGTTTCAGCATGGAGTAACTCAGTGCATTATAAATGTAATTCGAGCTCTATAAAATAATATGATTGTGATCTTTGCCCGATTTTTATAAAATTGCAATGGCATAACCAATTAAATGGGACTCAAATCTTTTTAATGCTTTATTTAAAACTAAATGAAAGTGAGACTGCCATTATATATATCACTATCAATAATTTATTTGAATGATGAATTATTAATTGGAATGAAATTATGGTTTTTAAACAAATTTTATTTAAATCAATAATGATAATTATAAATTGTACTTTTTGTAAAAAATTCCCTCAAATATGTCAAAAAGTATATGCACATACAGAGGAATGATTATTCAAATAGTCTATAATTTCATTTAATAAGCATGCTAGGCTTAGCTGAATACCAAATACCACTAACTACTAAAGAATTATATTATATATTCAACATTGCAACTTCAATTAACTTGGATAATTTTATTATTGATTAATCGTTTATCACAATTGTAAAATTGAAAAATAGAGTCTTAAATATTTCAAATGTATTTAATAGAACCAACTTGACATGGGGTAATGCCGAAGTCAAATAACGGTCCGCAATCAAATATCAATAATCAAATCGAATCAAACCCTATTATCTAGCAATATTGAATATTATAATTTTTTTCAGTTTCAATATAATTAAGGTTTATAAAAGTTAAATATATATTTAGTAGTTAATTATATAATTAATTTTACAAGCAATTATATTTATTTGAAATATTTACTTCAGCATAGTATATAGTATTTTAATTAAATAATTTGGATACTATAAATTAGCAACATAACTGATTATTTCTTGCATTTGAGACATATTCTCATATGTTTTCGTTTGGTGAAAGGTTGGTACTCCTTCTCCATTCTCAACTTTTAAGAAATATGCAGTTGTGTTGGTAAGGAGCATTCCATGAGGATATTCCCTCAATAACATAAATTCTTGTAGTATATTAAAACCATCATAAACCGTAGCTTCATCGTTATCACTGGTACATTTAATTAAAAGAATGGGTGTGTCTCCTCTTTTGACTGATGCAGTTAAAACTGGAAATCCTTTTACGGTCTCCTTGTTATCAATAACCACAGACTCGGGAGATGCTATTTCTGCTTTGTGATCGACAAAATATTCATGGTCTATATCTTTCCCAGCCTTGTACAATATTGCATTAGCTAGGCACATTACATGGGATTCTTGTTCACCTTTTAATGCTCTGTTTATCACGTTTTGAAAATTTTTATCTTCCATTATTTGAATTATTGTAATGAATGAAAAATATTGATGTGTTATAACAATTTTGTATTTATATTAATGATTATTTATGTATTTGTGAAATAAATTAAATTATGGTTTTTATACATTTAAATGATGTAAATTTAATTCTAAAAGTTTTAAATTTCCTAACATTAATCTTTTATAATTATTATGTCATATTTATCAAATGTTTGATTTGTTTTAATTTAGAAAACTGGAATTAAATTAAAACTTAGCCAACTTATTCATCAATCGTTCTTCACAAGCTATCCATTCTATTTGATAACTGACTAATTCATTAAAAGTTTAATATATTTTGGACAAGCTGAGAATAAGAGCTCAATCAATAGTTGAATGAAAATTATTATATATTAAAACATTATGTTAGAAATCTGTAACTAATATTTTTAGAGTATAGTTTAATATTAATGATATCTTAAATAACATTTCGAATAATAACTTGTTTGAATACAGGTTTATTATGATATTCATATTAAAACTCTATAATATTCAAATAACTGCGCATATTTACAGTCCAAATTGACCCAAATGATCTTGAAGATTGTGTATTTATTCTTGTAAAAATATTCATATTAAACAAGTGTAAATTTTAAAGTTGAAAGAAATTATAATATATTTTATAGATTATTGTGAATAATTAAACATTCGAATTTTATGAACAAAAGAATATATTTATTATATAATATCCTTAATATCGTGATATTTATGTTTTAATAATTAAGAAAAAATTTTATATATTCACATTATTGAGTTTGCATTAAATTGTATTGAGATTTAAAATGTGTATAATGTTGTTTAAGTATGATTTCAAAAGAAATATCAATCAATATCAACTTTATCATTTAGGATATTTCCTTAAATTCAATTTTCATTATTTTGAAGATAAAATAGTTAATTATTCAACAGTATAATAAGACCCATATATTCCAAGCACCTATCGTAAAAAATGTACGGTAACATAATTATAAATTCTAATAATATTTACAAATATTACAATCTATGATATTGAAATAATATATTGTATAATAAATTTATACAAACAATGCTCCAAATTCTTTTGAAAAATAAATTTTTTTCAGTGAAATAATTTATAATGTGTATACAAAATCTGGTTTGAAATTGATGTTTAATAATGTATGTGATAATATATTTTTAGAGTAAATTTAATCACAAAATATTCTAAAATTCAAGAGTTGATAGAAAATCTGTAATTAATTGCCATAAAATGAAATTGATAATCAAATTGTATTTATAATAATAAATAAAATATTTATAATTGTCAAAAAAGAGACGAAAAATTGAATTTATGTTTCCACTCGGGATTGAACCGAGGACCTTGTGCGTGTGAAGCACATGTGATAGCCACTACACCATGAAAACACATTAAATGATAATATCTATTGAATAAATTGTAAGTGTTTAATGAATTTTTAATCCATATTTATTTTATTCAATATAATAACTTCATTCAACAATAACTAAATCATTTTTAAACTTTTATATATTTTCTTGTATTCAATATTCTTTAGTATAGTCTTGATTATTTTTACTTCCCATAATTGTTTCAATTAATTTTTTGAACAAAAACATTTAATTAATACCACTTTGAAATCAATATTTAAACAATTCCAAAAATTAATATAAATAATATATTATAATCAAAATACAAGAAATATTAAAATAATATAATAATTATAATAATATAAATTGTTTTAATTTTCCAAATTATAAATATTTGAAATATATCTATGATGGACTTTCGCCAAAGTTCTCAAATTAAAGATTTTTCTTATTGTTTAACGAGTCAGTTAGAATTAGAATTAAAAGTGAAAATGTAACTCTTACACTATTTTAATAATATTTTTATTGATATTGGGTTAATAGATCTACTTTGGAAGGTAATTTACATAAGTTGGAAAAATTGCCAAATGGGAAAGAGACTGCTAATGGGAAAGAGTTACCTAATGGGTTCCACGAGGAGGAGTATTTCTTTAGGGAGCTGATGTTTAAGTAATTAATAAGATTGAAATAACTTTTATTTTTTTATTTTAGATGTTATATTAATAATTTTTTTTATTTAATTTATTAATTCCTTAAATGTTTAATCTAGTAATCAAGATGTTTATGTTACAATGCAGCTATTCAGTAATGGTATCCCTTTAACTTTACCTATTAGAACAAGTTATAAACATTTTCCTAATAAAAATTATTCGTAATTGATTAATTTAGCATATGATATTCACATAATACTAATATAAATTTATAGCTGGAAAGAATGGTTAACCTTACCAATTTTAATTAGAGATTTACCAATCGACTCTCAGTTAGTATTTACAGTTTACGAAGCGTGCTATACTACAGAATTAGAACGAGCTGTAGGTGGTACAACACTCAATTTATTCACGAGTAACAATACATTACGCAAAGGAAAACAAAAGTTATTCATATGGCCTGGAGTTGTTGGAGATGGTAATCCCGATAGTACCACACCGAGTAAACAAAGACAAAAGGACGAAATGGACAGACTAGAAAAGCTCGTTAAGAAGCAAGAATCTGGAGATATTGCTAGAATTGATTGGTTGGATAAACTGGCATTTAGAGAGATTGAAAAAATTCATGCAAAGCAGAGTGCTAATAGTGAAAAATTGTTTTTGTATATTGATTTGCCTACATTTGACTTTCCCTTAGTCTTTAGTGAGATAGAGGCCCCTTTACCTATTCAGCTGCCTAGAACTCCTGGTCCTTTGGATTTTTGCATTCATATTTGGGATATGGAGCCATATCGAGATAACCCGGTTGAAGTCAAACATCGCAGGCTTGTGCGTAGTCATCGATCGGGACCTTTAGACAAAGAACTTAAGCCAAATGCTCACTACAGAGATCTTCTCAACCAAATATTAAAATTTCCTCCAACGCAAATACTCAGAGAAGAGGAGAAGGACATTATTTGGAAGTTCAGATACTTCTTAACCAAAGATAAGAAAGCTCTGACAAAATTTGTCAAGTGTGTAATGTGGTCTGATGGTTGGGAATCTAAGCAAGCTGTTGAGCTTCTAGAAAACTGGGTCGATATCGAAGTGGAAGATGCTTTGGAATTGTTGGGATCTAATTTTGAAGATCCTAATGTCAGAGCTTACGCCGTGAGACAGTTGGAAAAGGCAAGCGATTCTGACCTATTGTTGTATTTGCTGCAATTAGTCCAAGCACTTAAATTCGATAAGAGCGAGTCGAAGAACTCTTCTAACACACCATCTTCGCTCGCTGAGTTTTTAATCATGCGATCACTTAAAAATCACATATTGGGTTCTCGATTCCATTGGTATTTAATGGTTGAATGTGAAGATAAAGCGCATGGTAGAATGTATGCCAAAATAGCATTTCAGTATATGTCAGCAATGATGGAAATTCCTGGGGGTCACGAACGTCGCGAAATGTTAAGGCGGCAAGGAGAAATGGTGGAGAGTTTATTGAACATCAGTAAGAAGATGAGAGCTAAGAAGGACGTTCGAACCAAAAAGATTGACAAATTCAGATCGATGTTATCGGATTCTAAACACCCATTACATTCGTTTCCTCCTTTGCCATTACCTCTTGATCCAGAGGTTGAAGTAATTGGTGTTATTCCTGAAAAATGTACGATCTTCAAGAGTAATCTATTACCACTTAAACTAACTTTCAAATGTGCGCCAAAATCTGACAGTTTATCAACAAGTCCATCAGAATATAATTTAATGTTTAAATTAGGAGATGACCTTCGCCAAGATCAACTCGTTATTCAAATTATTATGCTTATGGACAATTTACTGCGAAAAGAGAATCTTGATCTCAAACTCACACCCTATAGAGTCCTAGCAACGGGTTCAGAACATGGTATGATTCAATTCATTCCATCACAGTCTCTAGCAGCAATTTTGTCAGAACACAATGGGTCTCTACTGGATTACCTACGCCTTCACAACCCTAATCCAGATGGTCCTTACGGCGTTGAGCCAAGCGTGATGGATACATATCTCAAGAGTTGTGCCGGCTACTGTGTCATCACATACCTATTAGGAGTAGGAGATCGCCACTTGGACAATCTCTTACTGACACCAGACGGTCATTTGTTCCACATTGACTTTGGTTATATATTAGGCAGAGATCCTAAACCATTCCCACCGCCTATGAAATTATGTAAAGAAATGATTGAAGCAATGGGGGGTGCCCAATCTCCCCACCACCTGAAATTTAAATCCTACTGCTTTGTCACCTTCAATTCCCTCCGAAAGTCTGCTAACCTTATTCTCAACTTGTTATCTCTCATGGTTGATGCCAACATACCAGATATCGCTATCGAACCGGATAAAGCGGTAATGAAAGTTCAGGAGAAATTTTGTTTGGAACTAACCGATGAAGAGGCGAGTCAATTCTTCCAAACTTTGATTAACGAGAGTGTGAGTGCGCTATT
Organism: Conidiobolus incongruus B7586; assembly: GCA_000697335.1. Taxonomy (NCBI): domain Eukaryota; kingdom Fungi; phylum Entomophthoromycota; class Entomophthoromycetes; order Entomophthorales; family Conidiobolaceae; genus Conidiobolus; species Conidiobolus incongruus. The sequence continues at coordinate 42,240 of JNEM01014463.1, read as the reverse complement.
CCCTCAAGTCATTGAAACGATTCACAAGTGGGCACAATATTGGAGAAAGTAGCCTTTGATGTTAGAATTCATTTTTATCTGGTATATTATAAAATAAATATTCAATTTAGTAATTGTAATACTGAATGCTGTTTTTGAATCGAACTATTAAATCTCTTTGATCGATTTTTATATTAATTCACTAATATTAACTATATCAAATACATAATCAATTCAGTTAAATCTATCCAAAGTTTTTATAAATTTTTTATATCAAATGATAGAAATTGAATGAATAATCAGAAAAAATTTCCATTATTTTTTATTTTTCGTCTACGTATCTGATTTCAATCAACTTATCCAATATCCCCATTCTGAAGTTTCGTGGATCATTTTCTTCCTATGAGATCCATCCTTTCAAATCATAGTCACATGTCATAATATTAAAAATGACATTCATTTCAAAATGTTATTAAATAGAACAATTATGAAATTATTCAACATGGATCAAAATTTTGATTTTATATTTTATAATTAATTTATCAATTTTTTTACTTTTAAGTTGCTTCAATATTAATTATGTTCTCGTCAATATGAAAAAATTGTGAATATATTGAATATGATTTTCTGAATGATTTTATATATTAATTATAATAATATTATCATTTATATTTAATTGACATTATTATGAACTAAACATTTAATTCAATATGGGCTATATACCAAACAAATACATTCTATTGATTAATAAATTGATTAATATTTGAACTGCCATTTCGAGTAAAAAATTTTCAATTTATTATATTCAATATATTCCAATATAAGACACTTATTATAAAATAGTTGGAATTTTGAATATAGTTAATAAAGCTTAACAATATATAAATAAAGTAATTTCAGTTTATATACATTCAATTTATTTTAAAACTTTGCTCAATTCAAATAATGATTAATAATCAAAATTTATTATTTATGAATCAATCATTAAATAAACTATCACTAATATTTGAATCATCTACCTCACAATTATTAAATACAGTGATAACAGAGAAAATTATTTAAAGTTAGATATTTTCATGAATACAATTGCCTTTGACGAAAACTTTGAGAATATTACGATCGTCTCCAGTCATGATGAATTTTTCGAATCTTCTTAAGGGTGTGTCTTCAGGGAAGAGTTCAATGTTAGTACCCTTGGATTTTAAATCTACTAAGATACTGTCAAATTCTTTGCCTACTAGGAAATTACCCACCTTCTTGTCAAGGCCCATTACTTCGGCACCGCCCATGGTGGCGATATATACGGCTTCTTTGAGTTGGATGGGCTTGTATTTGCGTTCTTTGGTCATGAACACAATTTGGGAATTGATCATTGCAGTGCGAATGTTTTGGATCACTGAAGATGAGAAACCACCACTGACGTCGGTACCCAAACCGATTTTGACGCCGTTTTCAACCATTTCTCGAGTGTTTAAAATACCTCCAACGAAGAAATTGGAAGTGGGGCAGTGTGCAACACCTGTGCCGGTGCGCTTGAGAGCTTCAATTTCGACAGGACCAGAGTAGCAGCAGTGGGCCATAACGGATTTGTTACCTAAGAGACCTACTTGCTCGAATACATCTTTATAGTTTTCTGAGGGATACAATTCAGTAGTGAATTGAACTTCGTCATGACTTTCTGCGAAATGAGATTGAATTGGTAAATCGTATTGATTAGCTAACTTGGCCAATCCCTTTAACAATTCCATTGAACAAGTGGGAGCGAACCTTGGGGTGATAATAGGAGTGATCAAGTCCTTTTCCTTAAACTCTTCGCCTAACAAAGCTTCGACAAATTCTTCAGTACCTTTCAAGCTATCTTCAGTGTTTTCGACATAGTTGTCGGGAGAGTTGATATCCATACACACTTTGCCAATATAGCCACGTTGTCCCTTGTTTTGGACAGCTCTGGCCAATTCTTTGCTGGCTTCTACGTGAATAGTACCAAAATAACATGCAGCAGTAGTACCTTGTTTTACAAGTTGTTCAACTAACTTAGGATAGACAACTTTAGCCTTGTCAATATCTTGAAAACTAGATTCCGCAGGGAAAGTATATTCGTTGAGCCATTTCATAAGTGGTAAATCCAAACCAGTGCCCAGGTTTTGGTATTGAGGAGCGTGAATATGACAGTCGATAAGACCAGGGAAAATGAATTGCGTTTCGGACAACTGAATCAAATTCTCTTCGGTCAAGTTGTATTTGGAAAACACTTCCTGCTTATCTTCCTCACCAAAAGTCTTGAAAACTTCAGTAATAATACCGTTATCATTAATTAACAAAGCGCCATTTTCAATAACTTCTAATTCTGTCAAACCTAAAGAGTGAATAATAGTACCAACGATTAATTTCATATTTGTTTTTCCTTTTATATTTGTTATTTTTTATATTTTTACAAACCTTTGAAAACTTTTGCCACATCCTGCATTTATATATTGTTTTTCATTAGGTATCCAATCGGTTGAATCCACCTCAAGTGTTCAACATGCGTGATTAATCTGTGCAATGAAAGCAGAAATTAATTTAAAAATATCGAAAGATTTTTTTTAATTATGGATATTTGTTAGGGGAAATTTTTGTTTTGCATGAATTGATTGTTTGAATTTGGACCTTTGGCCCAATTTCATTGGCTGATTCTGAATGAGTTGTTAGGTTAATGGATCCAGGGTTAAGTTAGAATTTAAAAATAGTCAACCTTAATTCTCATAACATAAGAAAATTCTTTTTAGGGTATTTTATCAGTTTTATTGAATATTTATCAGAGTATCAAATAATCATAGTTAACGTTAATTAACTTGTGTTTTCACTATGTTAATATTATTTATTTTAAGGGATTTTAATAAAATTGTCAAGTTTAATTAATCAATTTTTTAGAATTGGAGTTTTTATTAACTGAATTATCATTATTTGATCCATTTTGTATTACTCCAACTGACTTTGATTGTAATCTTTTTATTGTATTTCTCTAGAAGTACCATTATCTTAATTACCGCATTGACTTATTTGTTAATTTTTTAACATCATTAAGAGTTATATTCTTAAGATAGTGAGAATAGTGCTGGAAATTCTAAATTAAATTGAGAGTACACTTTGATTAAATCATCAAATTATAGACTAAATGTATTATAATGAGAGATAAAATCATATTTGATCCAAAATCAAATTATAAAATACTTAGATTTGGATAATATTTAAATTATTTAAAAATCAGAGGGAAAAAATTAATTCGCAGGTTTTGAAAATGTATTTATTTTATATATATATATATATATATATATATATATATATAATTAAATGAATTTTTCATCTTTCATTGAAAGATTTTAATAGACGGTAAATATTCATGAAATGATATATCCAATATATAATGAATCCCAATTTAAGATTTTGAATAAATTCAATAATCTGGTTCCAACTTTCAATTTTGAATTAACTTTCTTTTATTATTATTGAGTAAATAAATAAATCGCGATTATTAAATTCAATTATATCAAAATTTTCAAAATTATTAAAGTGATTATGATATAATAAAAAAACTGAATATTTTATATTTATTTTTATTTAATATTAATGTCATTTGTTAAAAATATATTATTCAGGTGTAAAAGTAATCCAAAATCAGAAATATTAATTTGGTCAAATAATAGTGATTCACCCAATCAACAATCATCAACGAGACAAATTTTTAATTCTAAATTTAATTCGTTAAAAAAATATCAAGTTTATAACAGTAAAAATGAAATTCGTTTGCTTAATTTTGAAATCTTTTAAAATATCATTTAATCGATATATTGATTGATATAATATGATAGTGATTGCTAAATTTATATAATAAATACAATTTTTCAAAATTTTATATCTAAATTATGTTCATTCTAATTTGTAAAAAGATATAAGTTATTAGATAACTTTAACTTTATTGTTTATGTCATATTAAATTTTTATTTGAAGTTAGTTTGAATTCTATTATCCCATAATATATTTAATTCGTTATTCTGGTTTTTTATTATACTAATCACGTGAAAATTCAATATTATTTCATATTTTAAATGATGTAGAAGTTTAATATGAAATTATATTAACAGTATTTTGTTAAAAAATAATAATATGTTTAATAAATCTAGGTACAAAATAATCTAAACACCTAAATTATTTTATCCTTTTTTGTAAATTATTGATAATATTTTAAATTTTGTTAACAATTCTTTCATTCTCAACCTTAATAATTTTCGAAAATTTATGTCAGATTCATCGAATTTTAGAACTAACTTTAAACTATGATGACAAGTTTATTCAACGATTTTTAAGGAGTTAAATAGCTAAAGGATCTTCATAATGATGTCACCAAAAGTATAAAAAGAGAGTGTAGACCATGATAATCTCTATCATTCAAACAATATATTAATATATTGAAGTGGTTAAAAATAAAAAATAATTAGTATAGTATATATAATTGAAAATTGAACAATATGCAATTCATTGTAGGTACTATCATACATTCACTATCTTTACATGAATTAGAAATTATTGAAAACGGTGCTTTGTTAATTAATGAGAGTGGCACCATTGCCAAGGTTTTTAAAGATATTACAGATTCTGAATTAGATGATATTATACGTGAACATCAATTGACTAATGAAAATATTATCAAGTTATCACCAAGCCAATTTCTATTCCCAGGACTTATTGATTGTCATATTCATGCACCACAATATCCCAGCCTTGGAACTGGTCTCGATTTATCTTTGATGGAGTGGTTGAACCAGTACACTTTCCCAGCAGAAGCGAGTTTTGAAGATCCTAAAGTAGCTAAAGAGATTTATCCCAAGTTAGTCGATCAGTTGGTGAGACAGGGTACAACCGCTGCATGTTACTTTGGCACCATTCACAATCAAGCTAGTAAGGAATTGGCTAGAGCTGTCCAAAATAAGGGTCAGCGTGGGTATATTGGGAAAGTGTGTATGGATATCAATTCACCAGACTATTACGTTGAAACTGCTGAGAGTAGTTTGAAGAACACTGAGACATTTATTCAAGATTTATTAGGGGAAGAGTTCAAAGATAAAAACTTAGTAACGCCTATCATTACCCCTAGATTTGCTCCTACTTGCTCGATGGAACTCTTGGAAGGATTAGCCAAATTAGCCCATCAATACGACCTACCCATCCAATCTCATTTCGCAGAAAGTCATGACGAAGTCCAATTCACTACCGAATTATATCCCTCAGAAAACTATAAGGATGTATTCGAGCGAGTTGGTCTCCTTGGCAATAAATCCATCATGGCACACTGCACCCACTGCAGCCCCATAGAGATTGAAACACTATCAAAATCCGGTACGGGTGTTGCTCACTGCCCAACTTCAAATTTTTTCTTCTCAAAACCTATAGACTTGAGAGAGTTGATTGATAATAATATTAAAATTGGATTGGGATCCGATGTGAGTGGCGGGGTTTCGTCATCTCTTCTTGTTAATATCAGGAATGCAATTATAAGCTCCAGAATTATTGAAGCCAGCAAATTTCCTAATGCAAGACCTTTAACTATTAAAGAAGCTGTATATATTGCTACTTTGGGAGGTGCTCAAGTAATGGGTCTCCATAATCAAATTGGCAACTTCATCGAGGGAAAAGAACTGGATGCGATGATAGTTGATTTGAAAAGTACTCTAACCAATATTGAATTATTTTCCAAGGATAACTCCATGAGAAAGTTCGAAAAATTTATAATGACTGGGGACGATCGCAATATTATTAAAGTATTTGTAAGGGGTCAATGTATTCACGATATTAAGGACTTGATTTCAGTTGAATGAATTAATAAACATGGTTATTATTTGTTCTAGGATTTTGAAATATATATTCTAAATAACACATTTCAATAAAATATTATTCATATTTCGTCTTAATATTTATACATTATTTCTGAAAATATAAGATATATTTATTATTCGCCAATAAAAAAATGAATATTAAAATAAGGTATACCTAAAATAAATTTTATTTAAGTGATGTAAATATTAAATTATGAGTGTCATTATGAATAGAATCAATTGCATGATAATCCTTTTCAAGTATATATTAGAGATATTTATTACCCATTCAGGAATACTATAAAGTTATTAGTTTTCCAAATAATAATATCAAAATAATAATAATTTTTGAACTTGTAATCACCTAACCAACATCTGATATATATGTTGATATTTTAAAATTTTTATTTCATTGTATATTTGAATACAAACAATTAGAATCATAATAAAACAATATTTATTCTTGAAATCTCTATTATTGTATCCAATAATGTCTAATCTAATTTTGTATATATGATTTATTTAATATTTACTTTAATTGAATAATTATTTAAAATTCCTTTAGTTGATGCCAAATTGCGATTATTCAAAAATTAGTACTACAAATATAGAATATAGTTAAAATAATAAAATGATTGAATAAATAAAAATATCTGCTTTTATATATTAATATTATTAATGCTATACTTTTATAATTTTAATTTTTCTGATATTTTTACAATTAGAATTAACATCTATATTATATTAATTAAACTGTTTACATTGATAATCATATAAAGCATCACAATATTGTCACTCGTAATATTATATAAAACCACAAAATTTTGGCTCACTTCTAATTAAAATCAGATAACATGCAATTCATTTTATTCATATCTGCACTCATATCATCATCTAAATTTATTACTATTATTATTTGAATCATATTGATTATAATTGAAAATTAAAACACATATTTCGATATTATGGAGAATGACTCATGTTTTTATTAAAAATAAGTTCAATATTTTAATTGATATCATAAATTATACCTGATCCAATAAATTTTTGAAATTTTCATACAAGTAGAATAACAATATTTCATTACTGTTTAAATTCCTCATAATAATATAGACTGGTATGTTTTCATATTTTTAACCAGAATAAAATTGAATTGAACTAAGAACTAAATAAACTTGATTAATGATATTTACTATTGAAATATTTTTAGTTCAAAGATTACTTTTATACTATAATATGAATACTGTATATCAATAAATTTTCAAGATTTTAAATGGTTTTATATAATTTAAAATTTTTATTAAATATAGTACATTGAAAATTTTATTTCAAATTGTTTTTCATTATTAAATTTTTAATTTATTAATTATGATATATTTAATTAAAATAAACAAATATTAAAAATAATTTTAAAATGAATTTATTAAAATTGAATAACTATTCTGAAAAAAACATATTAAATTTTTAATAAATATTACTTATATTAATTTAAATATAATATAATTTCAAAATAATTATTCGTTTTTGCAAAAATAATGGTAATATTATAATTCAGTTTTATTTAGAATCATGAATAATATATAAATAAATTATCTAATTAAGAATTTATCAGTTCATCTATAAAATCTTGCTCAAAGTTGAAATTTAACAAGAAAAATCATTGAATATTATCAATTTAATAACAATCAAATAAAGAAAATCTGTTGAATTTTTTTCAAAAATCTATAATCTTAAAATTTTTGAAATATTTTCAAATTGATCCGAATTTTAAATTTAATTACTTGAATAATAAAATTAAAAAGATGGACCAACCGCAGTAAAAAAGGATACTTATTATATGTTATGATTGGTTGAATCTGAAGTAATATGTTTACAAAGTTATGATATTGTTATCACTCCGAAAAGTGATTAATTTAGTACAACAAACAAAAAATATCCAATCCCTTACAGTTAACTCTATAATTAGCAATATAATATCACGAAATATATTGGCGTCTTATAGTTAAGATATTACTTGTTTAAAATTTGCAAGTTTACCGTAAAAGATTGCCTTAATTATTACAAATTTAGGATAAATATATCATTTGTGTAATCTTGCAAAGATTGGTGGAATTAACTTATATTTTTCCACATATAAGGTTCTGTTAATAATTCCACGTGTAGTGTGGTTTAAAATTTGTCATTTTTGTTGTTTAGAAAATACAGGAATATTCAAGAGCTCTTTTCTCAATATTCATCATTCCAACTAATTACCAATTAATATTATCTCATTGATGGTTATATTGCAAAATATTTGTCAATTATTATCGTAAAGTGTAAAAAAGATGTAAGATTCATGCTTGGTTTTCAATTTAATTTCTAATTTATTCTAATTATAACCCAGCCATAAGTATCAACTCATGGAAATAAATACTATAAACTTTGAATAATAAGAGTCTTTAAGCGATTGCAGTGTTACTACGGATCATCTCAGGTGTAAGAGAGAATTTCAATGTTAAAGCTTGCTTTTCATCAATGGTATCATAACCTTCAGCGAGAATTTTATCAAATTCTTCTTCGCTAAGTTTTCTGCGATTGTCAAATCCTTTGCGATGTACAAGTAATCTTTCATCAATAGATTCTAAGCATTCGGGATTGAGATCAAGCTGAACACTAGCTCTGCGCTTCTTAACGCCAGTGATATGTATGCGCACTATTTTATCCATAAATTGCTTGCCCAATTGTTTAGGACTGGCAATAGAGTAGGTAGTAGAAATCGAATACATAGAGATATCGGATAAATTCAAGTTGATTGAACCTCTATTGACCATAATTAATTCAATTGAAATGAATTAATTAATTTTTAATTAATAGAAACTTGACACCTCTCTCTCCTTTATATACTCCATGAAAATAAATTATTTTTCCCAACTCATTACGACTATAAACTTTTTAATTTCGAGTTTGAAAGGATTTCATGTAACTTAGATTTAGGATTACTGAACACAAATTTAAAGATTTTGATTCATATGATTTCCTATTTTCTTAAGTTCGAAATTCAAAATATCTTAGATAAATTTATTCCGTCTTTCCTGTTTTCTTGCACAGTTGTAATGTGAATTATTCATCTGTCTTGGGTTTATAATTATTATTAATAACAAAGTATTTATTTAAATATTATATTGATTAAATAATTTCATCATTACATAATATTTTAATTATTGCATTACATATGTCAAATATAATCAGTTAATGTTATCATGTCAAGTTTTTGGCAATTAATTAATAACGCCAATACCTCACCTAGGGGTTGGAGGCTCGATATTATTAATTAAACTTGGATGATTACCCCATTATCGTAGCTTATGTGTTACTTATTGCTTATACAACAAGAATCATATAAAATAACATAAGTGAATTATCACTTGAGAATGTTTTCAAGATTTTGATGCTTGTTTTAAGCCTTTGTATACAGAAGTCGGTTAGTAACAGGTTAATACCGCTTATTATGTAATCATATTATTTTAATAACATAAAAGTATTTCTATTGGATGCAGATAAGTCACAAATATATACTTGAAATCATTATTATAGCTTTGTTGTAACATTGAAAATTTATATCATTTCGAAATTTCAAAATTTAATAACATCTTAAAATTCTTATATGTATCTGTTTTTCTCTTTCTCTCGCACTATATATATTGTTATATCAAATCTAATTTGCAATTTAATATCATCAATTTATTAATAAAGAAAACTTTTTAAAAAGCATAATACCACGTTAATTGAATATAATAAATCCATCTAAAGTATTAATTAAACATATTGAGTCTTCCACTCGTGTCAAAAACTCAATAATATTAAGTATTTTAATTTTTTTTTGAAATCACAAAACATTGGGAATGGTAAAAATATACCCTGCTATAAAAATTTTGCCGATCAGTTCCCTAAAAATATGAAAATATGAGAACAAACTCTTCTTCAAAATTGCTCATAAGATTATAATGGCCAATTATATTAATTAAAAATATTTTGAAAGTTAGTTTAATTGGCTAGAATTAATATCAGACCTTTACACAGTATGATTTATAATTGAAAAAAAAATTTAATTTATGATTCTAATTCTTTAGCATTGTTTCATAATAAAATTAAATCAAGTTTGAAAGAACACTATATGATAATTCACATGTATATTAAATAAACTGAAATATTAAATCAAACTATTAAACCATAATAAAAAAATAAGAACACAGCATTTATACTTTAAAAATCACATGACTATATAAAATAAAACCAATATCAAAATCAAACAATTGAAATCATTAGATTTAAAAAGATTTTTTACCAAATATTTAATTAAAATAGATTCAATTTTATCACAATAATATTATTTAGATCATATCATAGCGATATATAATCCAATTTTAAAATTAAGCGAAACGACTAGAAGTTCAATTAAATTCCTATCAAATTATACATTTTTAGGGAAAATTGATTCCTTCAAATTACTTGGTATGAAGTTATATTCTCTGAATTATTTTTAAAAATTTATTCATTATTTATAAAATCAAAAATAAGCTTGGCTTTTTGAAATCAATTAAAAATAAAATGTGTAAATATTATATTGTGTTCAATTTTGGTTAAAAATGTATAGTTATTATTTTTATTCAATTGTAAATTAAGATGAAATATGGTTGAAATATCTATAGAATAAACTAATAGTTATTAAAAGTGTGTATAATATCAATTTATATGCTTTGTGACATAAATACTTGAAAAATATCGAGATATTGACAAAATATAACATTTCATGTTTCAATTAATTCTGATTTTAGTTAAAATATTATATTACTGTCATCATCGATTTTTCAAATTCCTTCATAGTTTAATACTATCTACTTATCAATTTTGAAATATTTGATATTTAATCAATATGGATAATGAGAGAGTATCAAAACGACAGGATAATTAGTTATATTTACAGACATTGATTCATATCTCTTTTTGGAATTTTAAACTTTAATAGCTATATAAAAATATAAGCCAGAGTTATTAATTAATAACATTACCAAAGCATTTATATCAAAATACTCGAATAATTGAATTTTCATTGTATCATCGATATATAGTTATAAATCAAATTTTCATTCTCCAATAAATATATTATGATAAGTTTAATTCTCATAGCATTATAAACTGTAAATAAAAATCAAATTATATTCCTTACAAATTTAATGCAATTGAATTTATCTTGTCATCTATTTCAATAGTTTTACAAATGATATAGCAAATTAAATTTGAAAATTGTTGTCACGAAAACTATAAATTAACGAAATTTAAAAAGTTTAAAACCAATATACAAAATACAATAATTCTTTATATTACCTACTAAATTTGAATATTTTCAATATAATTATATTTATGGTAAAATGATATATTAATTCAATTTTATATTTCGATTGTACCATGTATTTCGAACATTTCCTAATTATGAATTGAATATTGTTATAAATCAATATTGTTAATGAAATCTATACATAAAAATTATATAGTGGCTTGTAGCTCATTTTGGAAATTTATATTTACCTTATAAAAAATTTTCATATCATTAAATAATTGAATAATTATGACATTTGTATAAAAAAGATATTAAATATTTTAAATTATATAAATTTTGTTTGATGAACTTATCAAATTAGGAGAAAATAATTTTAAGTAAATTGAAAATTCAAAAAATTATCCCATAAAATTTAATTTGTTAAAATCCTATAGATAAAAATTTAAATGTTGACTTAATCCTACTCAAATTATTGTAAATCCATCATCATTAATATCAAATTAATTATTCATAATTTACATCGACATATCAGATATATACAAATTTGGATATACAATTAAATAAGGATTCCTAATTGAAGATATAAATTTTACACTATTAAATTTCAATTCCTTATTCATCTTCCATTAATTTACAATGTCCGAGAATAATCAAGAAAAAGCTCCTTCCAATACCCTTACCGAAGAAGACATCGATAAGTTAATGAATGAAGTCAAGGATAAGGAGTCATTCACCAAAGTTATGTTCAAAATTCTTACTTCGTATACTAATTCTATTTTCAACCTGGATATTTTAGAAGTTTTCTATCAGCATTGTTCTGATGAATTTCCAGATTTCCCTTTTTTGTTTACAGACTGTATTAGTACTTTATTACTTATTTATCCAGATGCCGAGACACAAAACAAAATCAAAGATATTTGCCTACATGCACTCACTACTAAATATATTTCGACACAGGAGATAGCTCAAGGACTGTCGCCAGAATTTTTAGTTAACTTAAAGTTGGTTGCAAGGAAAGAGGAAATCTCCAGGGCAATTAAACCATATATTACCAATAGTTACAAACAAAAGCTTTTCAATTTATTCAGAGAAGAAAGCCAGGGTTTTACCATTGTTACTGACCACATCCTCTCCCTTCCCTATTATGACCAAGACCTTTCTACATTTACAGCTAAATTAATGGAACTTACCGATACTTATAATATCAATCCTATTCGCATTTTGGATATCGTGCTACTGGTTCTTCCTCACCATATAGTTGATCATAAGGACTTATATATTAATTTCCTCAAGTGTTTACCATTATTTAATCATTCATCAAACTCTCGACAATATAAGTACTACAAGCAATTATTGGGATCTTTAATTGGTTCGAGGTTAAAGCAGTCTTATGTAATTATGGAATATAATGATTTAATCATTGGCTAACGATTTTTCGTCCGATTTTTAGAATGACGAGAACTTATCTCAGAAGATATCGACAGTCAGATTGAGTTCTGAATTTTATTTAATGGTCGCGATTTTCATTCAAGAGGACTTAGTCGACTTTTACCAGATTATCTCAGATGTACATAACAACACCGATAAATTCAATATTTCGTCACTAATTCATTGTTCTTTTATTTTAGATGGCACCTTACGATAAACAAAATGAAGATCGTATGAATAGAGAATATTCTAGACAGTTACAAAGAATGGTACATTGGAAACCCAATAACGCCCTTGCAAACTCAGGATCGCTCGAGGATTTGGCTAGAAAGTTGGAAGGTATTGATTCTGGCTCTAATAATGAAAATGGTGGCAGCTTAAAAGCTTCATTCACCTCAGGAGACAAAAAACAGTTTGAATTCAAACATACTAACGAACACCAAGTGGCTAAATTGCTTGAAGCTCTATTATTCTGTGACGATATCGATCGTGCCGAAATTATCATTCTAAAATATGACAAAATTTTCATGCACAGTAAAGTATCTGCCTTTCTCCTTGCCAAAAGGATTAAAATGATGTTGAACGAATCTCATCAACTGTCTGCAAAAATTTCAATCGTTTCCGAGGATGCTACTGAATCACAAGATCAACTTGAGTATAGTTTTGATCCTGTTTATTCTGATAAAAATCAAAACAAACTATTTCCTAATGCATATGGTAATCTAAAAAAATTACCCACTGATCCTATATCATTGTCGACTGAATTAAAATATTGGCTCAAAATACTGGATGTATATGCTGGTCACAATATTTCTTTCTTGTTTGAAATTTTAAACCTATGTAAAAGGATTATTTTGGGTTCAAATCATGAACAATATGTTAAAGATAATTATATAAACATCTTCCTTGACTATGTTCTTCCAGCATATTCCTTCTCTACTTGCCACACATTATTAGCTCCTATTATATGGGATATTTTCAAGTCTTTTGAACAAGAACGTAGGTTCCAAATGTATACTTGCTGGAAGATGCTATTGGACAAACCACACGACCCTCTTAGTTTCAAAGCTGAAAAGGCTAAAAAGAGCATTAAAGAAATAACTGGAAAGATATTAATGAAAAATGCAGCACAGAGCGGCAACACTTTCAACAAACTGATACTCTCATGTCCATTTCCCTGCTTGGCGTCTTTATTTGAAAAGTTTCTTCATTCAGATGGCACCATTCCGGCTATATCCGAATCTTTTAAGCGTTTGAGCGAAATGTCACTAGATCTTGTGACTTATATGATTTTGCATTTTTTTGACAATGATTCTAAAGCATCAAATTTTTATAATACGGATGGTATCAATATGGCCCCATGGTATCAAAACTTCTCCAAGTTTATTGCCATGACTCATCGTCGTGTTATCAATTGGGATCTTAAGCCTCTTCTCAAAATGATTGCTGACAGATTGATCGAAGGTAAAATCGAATTCATGTATCTACTCGCATCCCTTATCAACTACTTGATTGGAATTGAATTCTCTAAGGCTTCATCCAATGATGAAATCCGTGCTATGTCCGCAGGCCCCAAACTCAAAGCTTTGAAGTTGCAGTTTGAATCCCAATCCGATGTCGACCTATATACCAATCGTAAAAGCAAAGACAAATGGTTTTTGGCATTTCAATCGATTCCGAATCTGTCCTCCCTCATTGCTGTCGTTTTCATCCAGCGTATTCAAGAGATGATTTCCTCTTTAGAATCCAACCTTCATATTGACATAGCTCGTGAGCGTTACGATACTTATTTTACCATGTTTCTCTTATATTTGGATACATTTGATGACAGTTCCAATGTGAGAAAATTTCATTTCCACTCATTGCCTACATTCGAGGAACTCGTACTTAAATTCGGCGTTGATCCTGGTACTTCTTTCTTGTTATTAAGACCCAATCTTATATTTACAATTAACAAATATCCTGAATCCAATACCAGCGAGAATGACCAATCGAATCTCTCGCCCACCGATAAATTTAAAAGTGTCATCTTACCCCAGCTTGAATCGATTCTAGGAAATATGAAAGCTGTAGTTCCACAATATTTTAAAGATCACCTTCAATTGTATATCGATTTCTTCTCACTCACCCTTCATGACATCTACTTTTACGATGTTGGTTACAAAAACTATATTACGCTCCTTGAAAAAGAAAGGGATGATTTAGCTAAAGTAATTGCGAAATGTTCCAGAGAGAAAACAAACAATCCGCGCAATGACGATTACCGAAGAGCTAAAATGAAAATCGATATTATTGGCCCTGAAATCAAAATATTGCCAATAGAACGTGGAAGTGAAAAGAAAAAATATGAAGAGTCGATCAATAAGATCAAGGATTTAGCCAACGTTTGGTTTCCAACTCCAGAAATTCAGACTGATGTTTATTATGAAACTTATGCTAAAAATTTCTTCCAACACTGTCTCTTACCTAGGATTTTACTTTCAGCATCCGATGCATTATTTTGCGCCCAATTCATCAAGAAAATGCATGAATTTAAAGCTCCTAACTTCCCCACTTGCTTTATTATTGACGAAATTTTCAAGAATATCAAACCTCTTCTCAGGTCTTTCACTGTTTTAGAAGCGACACAATTTTCTGTATTCCTTAATGAGATCTTTGATTTTATCAGAGCAGGACATCAAAGTGAAAGTTATTACAGCTCCAATTTTGTTTGCTCCGACTATAATGGATTTGCCAAGTGGTCTTCCAACAACCCACAAAAATTGAGCTTTTCAGATTTTTCCAACAAAGTTGTTGGATGGCATACAGATTTACATGCTGTCATATCTGAGGCAATTTCGACTGAAGAGGAACATTACATTACCAACGTTACTACACTCCTAAAATTCACTTCAGAGAATTTCCCTGTGCTCGCCAAAGAAACAGAAGATCATACCAGATTATTTGCAAAATACTTGAAAGCAATTGAAGCTCTAGAAACTAACAAATTTAGAATGTTTTATGATCATTTGAAATCTACTTTACCCAATTTGGTTACTCTTGAACAATTCCGTCAAGGCATCTATAAGAATTCTGACAGTGAAGTGACCGATGATCAAGCAGATACGCCCAATAATACTGATAATACTAACGGGCGTGGTGAAAGGTCTGACCGAAATGGAAGACCAGAAAGAGGGCAAAGGCTTGAAAGAGTTTCCTCTAATCCAGGTCAGTCAAGTCGTGGTTCAGATTCCAGAAATGACAATGATCGAGATAGGGATCGAAATAATAGAATGAACCGTTCACAAGGAATGCGCTCAGATCGCCAGAATATCACTGGCTCCGGCCTTAGATCTAACATTCTGGCAGCCAATGTAATTCACTTGACAGGTGATCTCCTTTCAACTCGTCGCGGCGATCACTCTCCACAATTATCTAGCTTGAGGGATGACCGTCGGGATAACAATCCGTCACCAAGAAATTCGCGTGCTAGACAAAGAGATGAATATGATGATCACTATCAAATGAATTCAATACAATCTGGATTTGGTCAAGGCCATGATCGAAGACGTATGCGACAAGACATAATCGACCAGCGTCAGCCTTTCCACAATTCCATTCAAGGTCATCTTAATGACAATCGCCAGAATGATAGAGACAGACTTAGAGATAACAGCAGGAGAGCTCAATCGCCTGGTAGACGTAGAGACAATCGACAAAGACATTAAACAATCACAATTCTCATAAACCATATTATTCGAGCCAAACACTTCATTGAGCAATGTACCATGTTATTATTATATTTCCATATATAATCAAAATATTAAATAAATTTAAGTAAAATTACTATTTTTATAAATTAATTTAATTGTTAATTTCTAGATAATTTTTCAGCAGAATTCAACCAATTTTCCTGACAAAATTTTAAATATCCAATTTAGCTAAATATCACTTTTATTTAATTATGATGTATCAAATTATTGCATTTTTCAATTTGCTTAAATGAATTGAAATCATGAAAAATACATTTTTCAATATCATTTTTAATTCCATCATATATATTATTATATAATTGCTTTAATTTAGTCAGATTATCAATAAAATTATTTTTGTTAATTATATTTAAATCAAATAATAATTATCAAAAGTTTTTTATTTTAATATCATTAAAACATATTCAAATGCCTTATAAAATCATTCTATATTTACAAGCAACTTATAAAATAATACTTTATTGGAATTTATAATATATTAATAAGTTGACTATTTTAAGACTAAAATAATTGAATATCTATAAAAATTTAAATTATTAATTATTAATAGGGTAAAAAAGATATTAATATATACCTTTTAATTCTAATTAAATAATCAAGTTATTTTAATATTAAATAAAACAGTAAATTTTTAATATAAAATTTAAACTTGAATTAACAAAAAATAAAACAACTTGAGTAATAATAATTAAATAAAATTTATTAAAATATTAATAAAGATTAAAACTTTCATAGTAAATTATATTAGTTATTAGTGTATAAAATTTGTTATGTATTTTTTTTACAAAAACTCAAATCAAAATATCAAGTTAAAGCTACATTTGCTATAAATTATAATAAGTTTTTTGTTTATTAGTAAGAGTTAATTATCATAATATATTATAAGATACACAAAATATATATTTTCCTAATTAGAATATTAAAAGTAAATTAATTTATAATCAATATTTTTTAATAAAATAATTCTTTAATCAATGTTTTTAAAATAATTTCAAAATTTATATTTTTTATACATTAAAACTGTACACTACATTAAGTTAAAATTACAAAAGATTTGATAATAAAAATATTGGGGAATATTTATTATATGTAGTATACTTATTAGATTATAACTTATATGATTATAATTGCTTTAGATAATTAATAAAACATTTATAAACTTAATTGGTATATAAAGTATTGAATTTCAATCATTAATACAGAATATTTCTTAGGTCTTAGAATTTAATCAGAAATATGGTAAAAAGTTATTAATAATAAAAAAATATTATTGTTTAAAATTTTAAGGAATATTTTCTATACAAAGTTATTAACAAGTTAAATTAATATCAAATATCATAATATACTTATATGTAATATTAATTTTATTACTCATAACGATAGTTTAAACAAATAATATAATATTGATTCACTTGGAGTTATAAATTAACAATAATATTTGTATGGATAATGTTGATAATATAATTATAAAAAGCGTTTGATATAAAAAGATAAAAAGAAATCAATGGTATTAAATTTTAAAAAATGAAAATAGAGTTATATAATAAGTTAGTCATAAAAAAACTGTATATTTAGGCAAAATAAAATTTTTTTAACCAAAATTTCAGAAAATGTTTTTATAGTGGAGATATGATATTTTTCATCTTTTTGCTTCAATTAATAAACTTTGATATATATATTTGATTTTTGAAAAATAAAAATAATAGTTAATAGAAATACCATTAATATTGAAAAAAATATTTTACCATTTTGGGTTAAATTTAATTTCCAATTTGAATATTCTTAAAGCAAAAATATTAACCAATTCATTAAAATTCAATATTAAAAAATGAAAAACTAACAATAATTAGATATTAATTTTATCTTTTGACTTTACTGTAAACACTTATACCTTGGCAATTTAAACATATTGAATTGGAAGTATTCAAAATGGCTAGATTGATTTTTTTATACATAAGTCTGGAAAAATTAAACTCTAAGTTTGATATTTGAGTAATTTAAAGCAAATTGGAATATTATTGATATTTGATGTATTGGATATTGTTGATCAGTAGTTTGATTAGTTTGTATAAGAACTTTCTTTGTAAATAAACTTAATAAAATCTAAACATGAAGTCAATAGCAATTAAGATAATGGTCGATACATCAAAATAAATTAGAATAATGTTAAAGTATTGAAAAAATAATATTGTAGGTTTATAAAATATATAAAGAAAAAATAATTGTTAACAAAATTGAAAATGGTATATTGTATTTGAAATTGCAAATAAAATAATAAAAGGTTGAATAATTTAGAAAAATATATGAAAATTTAAATGAAAAAGGAAAAAAATATTTTGATCTGAAAAGAATATAGCTCAAATTTAAACGTACTTTCTAAGACAAGATGGCCGAGTGGTTAAGGCGTGTGCCTAGAAAGCACATGGGATTTCCCGCGTAGGTTCAAATCCTGCTCTTGTCGATCTCTTTTATTTCATTTTTAAGCAATTTTTTTATTTTGTATTTTGAGTGAATTTTATAAATTATTTATATTTTTTATCAAAAATATTAAACTTAATCTGTATATCTCATTTTTTTATTATAATGGTGTTTCAAACTTGATATTTAACACAATCAAATTTATTAATGTAATAAACTTTTATATAATTTTCATCATTAATTAATAACTAAATTTTTCTCAAATACTGTATATAGTTTCATTCCTTATTTTCATTTCTTTACTGGGGTTGATATGTAACTTTTACTATATATATATAGTAAAAATATTATTTGTTTGATTGAATTAAATAATTAAACTTGAATTAATATTCAATTTTGTATTAAGTACACGTATTAAAATATATTTTCAAAGTCATATTTCAAATTAAAATCAAACTAAATCAATGGTTGAAATAAATTCCTCTCAATATTAAATGCTTAAAATGTGTGTCTAATGTTGGTAATAAAATCGAAATATTGTTGATATAAAAAATAATTTTCATATCAAATAAATTAATTATTTGGAATAAAAAATGTGATCATGATAGAAAATCAAATAAAAAACAATAAATCGTAAAATTATAAAATTATATATTAATATATTAATAATATACTAGCATACCTAAAAGTTGTAAAAAATTTGAAAATTATAATAAAAAATGTAAAAAAAATCATAAATTCATAATTATAGTCAGAGTAAATATTTATAAAAAATATATATATATATAAATGTAAATTTGGTACTTAAACAGCGGTAGAACGTAAAACTAAAAAAAGAAATATTAATATTAAAGTAATACATATGGAGTGATAAAATTACCTATTATAACAGAGTCTCCTCTCAAGAACATTTTACTGATAAACCTGTCTTTGTTGATGGGTTTAGCTTTACGTTCACCTTTAGCATTTTTAGGAGTTTCTGTCCACATCTATATAAACTAGTCAGATCATTAAAATTTTTAATGAGAAAAAAAATAACAAACCTCTTTGACGTTTTCCAAAACCATATTACAATGTCTATCGAAAGCCTTAACTCTAGCTAATAATTTTCTATTATTACGACAGTTAATTAACACTTGATTGTGATTTTTAACGGCGAGTTGGAGAACTTGAAGGGGACCATTTTCAAATTCTTGCTCTTCCAACTTTCTGATTTCTTCTTCAGTCATTTCAGATTTGGATACTCCCATAGAATTCATTTCTGATTATTATTTTTTTCAATATTATTAATTTTGAATAATGTTAATTTATATTGACTTTTGATTATATGGATTCCAAATTTATATTTTTTTTGAGAGTACAAATAACATTGAATTATTGTGGGATGATTTTCAATATTTAGAATTGATCCAAATTTTGAAAATAATTTGTGATTTTTCAAATATGATTATAATTAATAAGTTAAAGAATAATATATCTTTTAATTTAATGTGGTATTTTAATCTATACTCTATCCTCTTAAATTAAAATCTTATTAAATATTTTAAATATTAAAAATAGTTTAATATTTTCAATTAATATTCAGTTTAATTATTTATCTTGTGGTGTTTTGATTTTAATTAATTGTAGTCTTTTTCCTGAACATTAGTTAGCTAAAATAAGAAAATTTTTAATTTGAATATATCAGAATTTTTCCCAATATTTTACAAAGTATAATCAAAATTTAAATACATAGTTGAAAATTGTATGCAGGATTACAGTTATTCATGATTAGGCAATTTTGATAGAATATTATTTATCAAATAATAGCTTTAAAAATGTTATATATATATATATATATATTTAATTTTAATTTAAGATATTCATCATTTAAATATCATGTTCATAGGATGGTATTCAAATAATTATTAAATTTTAATATATTTTTGATCCATTATATTGTGTTATCACTCCATAACCTAATAATATATAAAAAAATTTTCCGAAGTGGTTACATTATTAAAGGATATTATATAATAAAATTAACATTTAATAATATATGAATATTATATATTTTGAATAATAAATTGAATATTTAATTTTTACATTCAAAATACAGCTGGACTAAAAAACAACTAGCGAAGTTATTTAAGAAATGAATTAATCTCTTATAAAATCATAAAAACTAATCAAAATTTCTTGTAAAAAAGGTTTCAAATATACTCAATTACTTCAGTTAATAATCATAGAGATTTTGATATTTTCATGCTTTTGAAATATAATCAAAAGAGTGTAACTGAATATATTACTTATTTGAAAATGAGAGTTGAATATTGTTTACTTTTGCCAATTAATTTATTTTGGTAACGGTAATAACTTGATTTCGTTAATGTTACGTATTGATGAAATCATTGAAAAATCATTGTAAATTGGATAATACATCATATTTTATTATTATTGTAACATTAAAATGATTATAATATGCTATATATTTATATAATAAAATGATGTTTTTTATCACAAATTTTTAACAGATATGCTAACATATCAATTAAAAGCATTGTTTTAATAACTCAAAATAATAATTTACAATTAGAAATTGATTGAAAAAATCAAAGAATTAAATATTGCAATAATGTAAATTAAGAGCAATCTGATATTATATTGGTTTATTATTTCTGTTTTTTAATATATTTAATCCAATGATATTATGATTATTTTATGATGTAATAAAGTTCTTTAAAATATAGGAGTTGGTAAGACTTTAATTGGTTCAAAATGAGTTTAAACTGACATATGGAGTGATATTCAAAGTGAATTAACTTATGAATAAGAGAAAAGGTATTCAAAAGAAATAAAAGAATTGACCACGTCCGGGATTGAACCGGAGATCTTCGCTTTACGAGAGCGACGCCTTACCACTAGGCCACGGAGGCTGCATATTTCAATAACAGTTATTTTATTAATCCTATTCTTTTCCCTTTGATAAATTTTTTGAAAAGAATTAAATTTAATCTACCTTGTCAAGCGCAATATAAATCCCATAAATAAAATGGTGTAACTTAATTTATCCTGATTTCAAATTCAATTATAAGAAACAGTCAAGATATAAAATTATTTTTATGTTCAAAAAATAATTCAGTAATTTCACAAATATTCTTAATTAATATAATAATAAATCAAATTTATCAAATATAAAATGGAAATAAATCAAGACAGTTTTGCTCGAGACTTGGGTTTACTACCTAGTTGGTACGAGAGTCATAAATCTAAAGATGGCAGTTTATCAAGTAAATACAATAAATTCAAATGGATAATTTTTTTTTTAATTCAATATTAATAGGTTGGAATGAAGAAGATTGGGGTTGGCAGTTAGAAGATAATCAAGGACAAGCAGTAATTATTTAAATTTCAACATTACACTTAAAATTTAATAACTTCTTGTTTAGAGCGAAGACACTTCTAGAAGTCCACGTTTCGAAGAAATATATAGTATTTGTCGAAGTAGAGATTATGTTTTGACAAATTTCAATACTTTAAATACGGAGGATTTAACATTCAAATATTATTGTAATTTCTGCTTTAGATATCAATTGAGTCTCAATTACTATTGCGAGCAAGAGAACAAATGGAAGAATAATTTTGTATATAAGGGAACTGGAAAAGACAGGTATTTTTATTTTTAATTTTAATTACCATAGTATTCACTGAGAATTAGGACTTTATTCACTTGTGTACTATGTTTGCCTTTATTGTTAGAGGATAGGTATTTTCAATTAAATAATACAAATATCAGATTGTTAATATTTATGTTAGAGAAACCGTTATAACTATTGCAGGTGGTGATAATGGCACAATTACCGTATTTTCAATAAGTGGAATACGTTTAATACAACAAACTTTCTTTGAAGATGTACCTGTAATATCAATCCAATCCAGAATGACAAGCCAAAACGATACCGAGATAACAATTGTTTATCGTAATGGAAATCTGGTATCAATAACTGGACTGGACCTAGCTACCAGCATTCAAAAATCACTCTCTGGCACTCACTTCTCGTCAGAAGATTTGACTTTCACATTTAAGAAATGGACTTTGAATCAACCACCACCATCTCCCAACCAGAAACCAGCACAACCAAAATCTCTTACCAGTGCAATTACCTCGTTGAATATTCACAGACCCCCATCTGCTACTTCTAATTCTGAGCAACATTTGCCAAAACCATTTATTTGCACTGATGGTATAAGTCTTGGTCCTAGTGTTTTCTCTTTTCCCAATCAATCCTCTAACTATTTTAGCAGTGAACTTGGATTTACACCGTATAACCGTTTCCTAGTAGTAGGACAACCTTCTTCGACAAATGTTGCATTCAGTATTTACGCAACCACTGATCCTACCAAAGGCTCTATCATAAACATGGCCACCAAATTCCTGTCTCTAGCAAAGTCATTCTGGGGAGACCAAAAAACTGACGCATCTGATGCAACCCAGGCACCAACATCTCCGGTCCACCCATGGCATCATTTCATCGACTTACCCCGACATATACAGTCAATGAATTTATCTCCTCCTTCAAATGATGGATGTAGACTAGTCTGTATGAGTGATACACTTGGTCGAGTCCTACTTCTGGATGTTGAAAGTGGTGATATTCTCAAGATGTGGAAAGGAGCAAGAGATGCACAATGTGGTTGGATTACAGCTTACAACCATAAATACTCGCAAATTTATCCCAATGCTCCACCTCTAAGAAAGCTGTTTTTAATTATTTATTACTCTCGAAGGGGTCAATTGGAAGTGTATAGGATGAGAAGTGGCAAGAGAGTCAGATCTCTCAGAATCGGAACAGGATGGAGATTGCTGAATAGCACCTCAGATGTTCTTTCATCTATCCCTCTCGACTCTGTTCAGGCATCGAGTTTGGAACAGTTTCCATTCAATGCTTTCTGCTTTTTATTGGATCCTAAGGGTAGAATTTATTTACTATCACAGCCTTTTCATGAAGAAAAGTGCTAGATTACTATGATTAGCCAATGGTTTAATCTATTAAAACTATTGTTTTAATTTAGTCATTATGACTAATAATGGTTTATTTAAATTCTAGAATCTGTGAAATAACCTTGCAACCAAGTTCACCACTTGTAATATTATATATTTTTAATTTCTGCATTTGATTAATTCTTAACCATTCAATATATTTTTCTTAATATATTACTATCATTCATATGATACGAATATTCATTATTAATGTATCAGGGTTCATAAATTTGAATCAACTGATTTATTAAAAGTAGTATTTAAATTTTACCCTTCTATTTTGGTTATTTACTTACAATTGTAAATATTAATATATTGAATTTGAACATTATTTTTAAAATTATATAATTATTACTGCTATTATTCAAATGATATAGTTTTGAGTATATCAGGATATGGTAAACACTTTTATTACTCATATGGTTATAGATTTTATCTATCACAAAAAATTTGGTGATTAATTTAAAATTCACTAAAGCCACAATAATATGAATTATATTTTTCATAATTAAAAGTTACTTGATCAATAAATTACAAAATTTTTATCTATTGAATCACAGTTAAATTATAAATCTAATATATCAGCATTATTCTAAATCTTAATATATTTTTTATTTGTAGTTAAACCTCTTTAACTGATACAATTTATAAAAATTACAAATTTTATTTATACTTGATATGATTAAATTCAATGGAAATTAATTTACACATTTTTTAGTTTTAGTTAATACCACATTATAATTGAAAATATTCATAATAATTGCTAAAAGTTCATTTATTTTTGTTATCAAATAAATTTAGTTAACAAAATGGTTAGACAACTTGAATTAAAATATACTGAAAATTAAGACTAAGACGTTATTTTTATAATATAATGATTAATTTTACATATTCAATAGTATTTGTAACAATATTTCATAAAATTATATTAGGTCACTTTTAATTGCTCAACTACTAGATCAACATTAATGATCATTATTGTTAAACTTTGTTCATAACTCCATATTATTCAAGTATTTTATAGAGGATATGTATCAAGTTAAATTCTAAATTCTGTGTATCATAAAAGATTAGTAAATTATAATGTATAACTAATTTTTGTAAATTAATTTTTAAAATTGTAAACTTTAAAGATATTTCAAAACATTAACTAAAAAAGCTTGAGTTAATATGTATTGTGATATTTAATTTGTTTTAGATATTTATCACGTTTCAAGTGGGTATAATTATTATTTTATTTGCATAACTAAACATTATCCGAAATATTCTTCGTAAATAAGGCATATATGGTTGGGTTAAATAGCAATAACTTATCCAAAATTAGACTCAATTAGATCTCAATATGACTCAGAAACGGAGATAATTTAAGATTAAGAATTTTCTTAATAAAATCCAATATTTATAGATTAATAAGTCATATAATATAACATTAACTTGATGAAATTGAAAATATTCTGTTAAATATAAAATATTATGCTAAAATTATTTTAAATAATTTAACATTCCAGTCAATAATGGATGATTATATGGTAAGAATTTTTTTTATCATTGATAAATTCATTTACATTATTATTCTAAAAAGTTTAGGTTCAATATATTTATTGAATATATTAAAACCCACCTGTTAAAAAACAATCAAATATTAGTGGAAAATTGATTATTTTTTCAATATTGTAATAACTTAATTTTTTCTGTTTATTTTTCAATGTTGAAAACAATATTAACATATTATAAGATGATTTTCGTCTAGTTATTTGTTAAATTAGTTAATTATTGGTAGATATATACATATATATATTAATTTAGTTGAAAATAAATACGTCATTCATATTTTGAAATTAATAATAAAATTATATAAACTAATTTTGCTCTGTTTTGTTCAAGATATTTTGATTGATGAATATCAAATGAAATTTCATACAGTATTAAATCCCTTCAATTCATTCAAACAATTAATCAAATGTATATTAAATGAAATATATGAATAATTATAAAAATCAAAAAATATCAGATCGAGGTAATCAATAAAATCAATGATGAAAGGTTAATTTGTAGCTTCATTATCAGTTAAGTTTTCATGTGATTAGGGTAATAAAATCAACTAAGCATTGAAACAAGATAAGGAATTATTCTTATTAAAATCCAAATATCAAATCAAAAATCTTATTCCCCTTAAATAAATCAAATTCAAAAATTAATTAAATTTTCAAAATTATGAAAATAAAATTCTTAATATGGATCCTAAAGAAAAAAAAATTTAAAAATAGATTTTTTATTTGATATTTTTGTTAGATTTCATATTAATTAATTTTGGAGTGGAATATTTAATTAAAGGTTGAAAAATAAGTCAAGTTTTAAACTAATTACACTATATTTTTATTCAATTTAATTTTTTGTTATTAAATTTAAGTTTGAAGTTTGATTGGACTATGCGGTTTATAATGTAAGTTTCAACTTCAAGGGAGTTTGATTTTATGGATTGAAAAATGATGTTTTAAAATTTGAAACTTAAATTTAATATTGAAAAATTGATGTCAAATATGATTATAATTTATATATTAAAAATTTCCTCACTTTTCTTTTTAATTTCGCTTTGATGACTTAATTCGGGAGATTTTCTTCGATATGTGTGATAGCTGCTATACATGATTATATGAATGTTAGAGAGAACTAATTGATCTCCTTCAAACATATATTACGTAGTATTCATGATCGATATATTTTATAAACATTTGTTAATTGCTTGAATTAATGTTATTAAATACTAACACAAAATATTATCCTATCAAGTTCAAATTCAGTTAAAAATATATTTGATTTGATTACTAAACAAGGAAATTAAATTAAATTTTTTTTGACTTAGAATTATATTAATCAAATATTAGTTGTACAAAATTTTTTCAATAGGGATATTATTGAACTTATATGAAACAATGAATTTCATATTTGCGTCATTAAAAATTGTTTAATTAATAATTTTGATATTGAAATATATCAAAAATATAGCAAAAAAAATAATATTCAAAAGTTAAATCTTGCTAGACTTTATAAATAAATTAGAATATATTTGATGAAAAATTCACTTTTAAATTTAAATTTTGCCATTTTTATCAATTAATTCAGTTTTATATTTAATTTTTACTGAGACTATTCAAAAATTCAACATGTGAAATAATAAGAATAATTGAAATATTATATTAATTTTGACAAGTAATTAGTCAAAATCAATGAACAAAGATAAAAGATCGATTGAAATTGTAATTAAAGATTATATTTGCTGTTATAAAGTGCATTATGGTAATACAAATTACTTTGCATTTAAAAAAATATTTAATAGTAAAAATACAAAGTTATATGTCTTCAGTTATTCTTTCACTTTAATTAAAGATGTTTAATTTGACATGAAAAACTTTGCAGTCTATTTCGTCTACCACAGTTTCACATTATCATTCACACATTCAGCATTTGATTAATATATTAGAAGCTACAAAAAATTTATCTTAGTAATCAATTACTAATAATACCGATTTGCTATTAAAATTATAGTATTATAACTTAGTGGTATGAATATTAGTGCTTGATGCTTTAGATCATTTAATCTAGGGCCGATTAAATTTTTAACACCAAAATATACAATATTGATAAAATATAGAAAGCTACATATTAATTCATGATTTTTAGCTATTTATTCATATGTATGATTTTAATTATTGAAACATGCAAATTCGTATATTTTCATGTTCAAAAGTTAGAAGTATGTGAAATATGATATCTCAAATTTATAAAGATGAAAAAAATTTATGTGAAATATCATAATAATTTTTATAAATAATTCAATGAAATACTAACTACATTATTATGGTTAATATATTAATATCGAAAAATGATTAATATATAAAATAAATATAACAACAATAAAATGATAATAAAAATAACTAAAAATCATTAATAATATATTATCAACTTTGCAATAGAATATAAATAGTTTGTTAAATAAAATATTTATTAAAGGGAAAAATTAATATGGAAAATTAAAATATTAAAGTGGTTATTTAACAATCCAATTAATGCATGAATTTATCACTAGTTTCGATTTTAACTACGATTTTATTTAAAAAAAATACTTAAAAAGCGTATTTTTTATATGTGCTTTATTTCAATAAAACTATTTAACATAATAATTTATCAAGCAATCATATCATTTTCAAAAGATTTCCTAAATAAGAATATATTCATAAAATATCTAAATAAAGATTTATATCAAAAAAGGTAATTAATGATAAAATATGATATTAATTCAACAAATAAAATTTTAAAATATTGGGAAGTTCGCGATAAATAAATCCGGTTCTAAGATCGATTAAGTTAAAATATGTGGTTAAAATTTATTTTTAAAATTTAATTTTTAAAAAGATATTTTATTTTTAAATTAACTATAAAGATTTTATAACATTAGATATTCTTCAATTAATATGAAAAACTTGTAAAAATAAAAATTAAAAAAAAATCCATACTGATTATGATTATTGGTATAATATAGTGTCCAAATTAAAGGAATGATATAGCAATCTTAATAACTTGGTGTATAATGAAAATTTGTAATACATAATTAAAAAGTATTATTAATATTGGGAAACAAATATTGAACAATAATAATATTAATAAATAAAACAGTTTAGATACATATCATTATACCTTTTTTCAAATGATTTGGATAAAAAATTTGGTTTTAAAATATAATATATTAGTTTTAACATTATAACATCTTTTTTAAAAATACTGGATTTAGTAGCATAATATTGTATATACTTTGATTTTATTATTTTAACATATAATTAATATATTATTGGTACACTAGATTCAATCCGCTATTCTTTAATTAGATCATAACACTTATACTTAATAAAAATACAGTTTTATATTTTTAGTAAAATAATTGTATAATAACATTAAGATTAAAATAGTAGTAAGATATTTTTTATCTTAATATCAACAATTATTAATAAAATATAAAATATATTGATAATTATTAAAGAGATTTTTAAATTTTATAACATATTCATATATAATCAATAATGTTTCATTTTTCAAAGATAAAGCTGAGTAATATACACTTTATTGTGCTCAACATATTAAAATTGTAAATCATTTGAATCAATATTAATCATGAAAACGAAATTAAAAATAATTCAAAATAGTGATTTTAAAACTGAGTAATTGAACAAGAATATTAATGTATTAATTGTGTTCTAGGATCTGAAAACTGTATATAAATGCAATAAAAAAAATCCAATCTTCCGAACTCTATTCGCAGCTGATAGGGCCTTTGAAAATATTCCAATATTAGATAATATTCATTTATTAATTATAATTATCAAATTACGGCTTCAAATTCTTGTTTCAATACAAAAAAAATCTTTATAATCCATTTTAGGTAATATTTTAATTAAATTGATTTTAATTTTTTTTAGAATAAAATTATTGAAATTTACTTAACTTTTTAATATTAAAAAATTTATCCTATTTAAATAAAATTTTAAATTAACTTTTAAAAAGTTATAAAAATATTATTAATTAGGCATTCTAATCAAATTTCAAATTATATTAATCCAACAAGTAACATGAACAGAATCTGATAATAACTATTGTTACAATGTGATTAAAGTTTCATTTTATTGAATTTATAAATATAAGTCAAGCATATATCCAGAAAGAGCAATGTATTATGAATAATTTATAAAGTATAACAATTATTAGAAACTGCTAATGTTTTTTTTCGATTTTCTATATTTGAAAATAGTGAAATTTATAGCGGTAATGAATTATCTCTGGAATGTTAAATTTAGTTAAAGCCATCAATAGTTTTTAATAATTTAATAAGATAAAAATTTTATAAAAGTTGATTTAAATAAAATTAAATTTATTGTTACAATAAAAACTTTTAAAATATATATATATAATCTTTTTGCTATATATTTTTATATCTATTCTAATTTGATAAACATTTTTAATGTTAATCATTAAGAAATTGTCATTTTTCTATTTTTATAACCAAATTTTACCTGTTATGCTACTAGTTAATAGTTATTATATGTGATAGAAGTTATAATAAAATTAAATAATAAATAAACTCATAAACTATATGATCTTAGGAATTTTGTAATTATATAATATATTAATTATAAAATATTTTTATAATAATAATTTAATCATTATAAATTTTTTTAAATTTATAAATATTTAAAAAATTTTCTTATATTTAGGATTTGAAAGTTTTATTAAAATTTGAATTAATTATTAATAAAGCGTATGAGATTTAAATTTGATATATATTATTTCATATAATTTAATGAATTTCAATATAGTATTATAAATTTGAAAGACATATATTCCAAAATAAGATGATATATAGATATTACAAAATGATCAAAGTGTCGGGATTAATTTAACATCACAAATAAATGGCAATAGCACCAAAAAAGTTCACCAAGCTTTACTTTACAGGGATTGCATGATACAAAAAAAGGTAAACTGTGCAAAATTGAAATCGTCCTTTAAACCAAATCCAGGATTTTTAATTAACAAAATTTAAAATTTGTATGCACTTTTTATAATATTCTTATTTCAATTGGATACGTTCAATTCAACTGTACAAAATTTTCAGGGAAAGAATATTAATTAACAGTGTTTACTATCTCGCAAAATTGAAACTGGTTAAGAATTAAATGCATTAAAGAATCCCTCATAACATTTAATTAAGGATGACATAATTCATATATTTATAATTGATTAATATTATTTTTAAAATTAAAATTTTTTTTAAATGTTACAAATTTAAAGGATTTTGGATTTAAAAAAATTATTTTTAAATATATATATATATATATATATATATATATATTAATATAAATCTTTTATTTTTAAAATAAATATTTTTATTTTATTATATTTGTTAAATTTAGAAGGTTCCGTTTTAAATTAATTTATTCAATAATATCTCAAAAAAAAAAGTATGAACTAATAATAAAATTTTAATAATTTTAATAAATAATATTAATCTTTTTTTTATATTTTGTTTAGATTTCTCCAGTACCCCTTTTATTTTTTTCCTTAAAATTAATATTTATTTTTTTTTAAAAAAAAGTATTAAATATAATTAATATATATATATTAATTTTGATTATTATCATATTTTAATTGATATCAAAATAAATATAAAAATAAATATATATAGTTAAAAATTTTAATTATTAAATAAACGATTTAAATTTATTATATTTCATTATAAAGATCAATTTAAATACAATTGAACGGAATGAGAGGTACTCTCGGGGGATGTATATTATATAGTGGTAATGTGGGTAGAAGGGGGTTAGTTATGAAGTGGTGAGAGAGTAGTTGTCATCTCATTATTTCATATTTCATTTTTTTAGTTCGATTTCAATTAGTAAATTTTAGTTGTGTTTATGTGACTCTTGCTCTATGGTAGGGAAGAGATGTATATATATTAATTATGACTAATTAGGGTAGAGGTGAGAGGAAGAAAAGGTATGTGAAATATATACACATTTCGATTAGGATGAGGATGAGGATGAGGATGAGGATGAGGACGAAGATGAAGATCCGGAGGATGAGGAGGAAGCAGCAGCCTGGTTGGCGTGGACTTTACCATGCCTCCTAAGATTGCTTACAACACTGAACTGTCTTCCACATCCTTCGACGGTACACTTGAAGGGTTTTTCCCCTGTGTGAGAGTATGTATGAGTGGTCAAGCTACTAGGACGACTGAATCCCTTGCCACAGATATTGCATCTGTATCTCTTTGAAGCTTGATTTGTTGTCTTAGCGTGGAAAGTAGTCATCAAAGGATGAGCCATGTTAGGCATCATTCCTTGGGGCTGGTAATAGGGCATGGGGTGAGGGCGCCTTGGCTGTTGCATTGCGAAATATTCTGCCGAGTAAACGGAGGCAGGGTCGTATGGGGGGAACGTTGAACGCATGGGGAAGCCAGTTAAATTATTGGGGCTAGTTCTGGGGAAAGTTGGGAAAGTGTTTGACGGAACAGTTTGCTTGGGCTGAAAGGCGTGTTGGTGTTCTGGGGTGCTGAGCTGACTGTCACTGGACTCTGACTTAAGAGGCCATGGGTCGCTCTGTATTAAGGGAGTATCTTTACTGAAGTCCAAGGGAGGGAGTTGGAGGAGACGATCGTTGGTATGGAAAGGTGGAAGGATGGGAGTTTGGTCATTCATCATGAGGTCAACTTGAGGATGACGTTGGTTGTTCAATTGCATTTGGCTTTGGTTGAAGGCGACTTGGTAGTCAGGAAGAACACGAGTATGATTATTTTCTTTAATAATTGCGGATTTGGAGTAAGGCTGAGCGATTTCCATTGTGGGTTCGCTCATGATATAATTTGAATGAGAAGCGATGGAAATGGATTCTTGGTGAGTTGGCTGTGGTTTGCTAAGGATGTTGAGGAAATCATTGGCATCCATATGTAAACTGGTATTCGGAGTAGCAAGAGGTGTTAGAGTGGATTGAGGAGGAGTGAACTGTCTTGGGAATAAGTTAAATTGAGATTGAGGACTGGCTTGATTGAGCATGATAAGCAAATATTAGTATAATGAATTTGCAATAATTAAATTAAAACGATATTGATTGTAGTGAGACTATAGCAAAGTTAGGCAAAGATTCCAAATTTAATAAGGAATTAGCTTAAATTTGGCAGTTTAGTTTTGTAAATATCAGTTTTAGTGTAGTGATTTAGTCGATTTGGTTCCAATGAACAATATATGAACCGTTGAGCAATTAGATAGTATGAGATTAAACCTTGGGGAGAGTGTTAGTCTTTTTAGGTTTAGTCTGAAGCTAAGTGATTAAATAAAGTGTATATAGTAAGAGAAGCTCAGAGTGATGAGTTAAACTGAGTTGACGAGAAATGATCAATTTATATACTGATCGCTGGCCTCTACTACGTTTATTAAATGTTAGGGTCTTAATGGATCTTTGCCTAATTAAGCTAGTTTACATAAACTTAACTAACATTACAAATCAAACCACCACCCACCATATCTGAATTCCCTCCCCCTCTCCCTCCTCACTCATGCTCATTCCAAATTCAATAATAAACAAATATTCTCCTAATTGCTATAATCTAATTCAAGCACACAATCACATATAATTACATACCCAAAACAGCATTCAAGTCAACAAACACACCCTATCACACACCAGAGTCATTCATTAGAAAATAGAGTGAATAGATGTGTATATATTGAGTGATGATTCTGCCTATATCCCCTTTCTCCAACTTAGTTAAACTCCTTGATTATCTTTACTTGGATAAAAAATCAAATAACAACAAATTCATATAGCAGTTGTTCAAATTATAATAAAAAAATATTACATAATATCAAAATAATAATCAAATAAAACTATTGAAGACATAAAAACTTGTAGTTAAATTGATTTAGAATTGAAATAGGTTTAAGATAAACATTTTAAATTTAATGATAAAATATATAGATTAATATAATAATAATGAAAATTAATATAATATTAAAATTAATATAAAATAAATATGACTATTAAATATAAAATATTGTAATATTACTTTAATTATTGATTATTATATTTGAATTGAATAAATTTCCATCAACAATTGATATCAAATTAGAAAGAATAAAAATTTTAATTATTATTATTATTATTATTCAAAAAAATTTTTTTTATTAATTTATCATTAACCAATAAAACTTTATAATTTATTACTTCAACCAATGAATAAAAATCATAACAATAATAATGACTAAAAAGAATGCAAAGACGTGGAGAAAAGGGATAAAATTTAGAAAGTATTAGGAGTTAATATTGAATGAATTGAATAAAGTTAAATGGAATTTTTTTTTAAATAAAAATAAATTAATACTTAATTATGACTCTTAATTGGTTAATACTATGTTATTTTTTTCTATAAACTAGTTTCATTATTTTTTTTATTTTCATTTTCATTTTAGATAAATTGAGGTAGTGAAATATGATTTATATTCCCCTTTTTTTAGTTTAAATCAAAGTGGTTAGCTGGGTATTTTAGGTGGCAATTTAGTGTTTAATAATGTTAATTTAATTGAAATAAATTAAAAAAAGTTTTTTTTATAAAATTTAAATTATCTAAATTATTTCAATTTATCTATTTTATTATATAATTAATACATCATTAAAAGGTTTTCAATTATTAAAGTATATCATTATATCTTTTATAGATAATATTCAATTAATTAATTAAATATTTACCTTAAGTAGTAATTGTAAAAATTAATATATCTATCCTTAAAAAATTTAATTCAACTATTCATATTTCTATGTTTGGACAAAATTTCCCGCAAATTATTATTTACACATTTATCATTAAATATTTTATATTAAGGAAGAAACTATATGATTTTTAAATATCCTTAATTTATATTGTTAAAATATTAAAAAATCTGCGTTGATCAAATATTATATATAATTAATTACCCGTATACTCTGTGGGTGCTCCATTAAAGCATTTTCTTAAGTTTTAGTGTATTGTATCATTTTTAACGTTGCAAGATTCGGAGTTAATTTATTGATCATTTTTTGATGAAATTATTGTAAAATATCATATATTTACAAATAAACATGCTATTGTTATAACATAATTAGACTAAAATTGATATATTTACTATTTTCTAAATAACGATTCGAAAAGCTATATTATAACCAATTATTTGTATAACTTATACGTGAATGTTTTTGCTAAATGGATTCTTCTAAAACTTGTAATAATAAAATATCCCCTCAATAAACTCTGATAAATACAAATTAAACTAAGAAAAAGAGTTTCAATAACTGAGATATTATTACTAAAATTGATATAATCTAATTAGATAAATTTAGTTTGATAAGTATCATTTGATCTCAATAACATGACTTTTTGATCCATGATTATTATAATATTAAGGGATTAAAAAAATTTGAGACTGAAATGAAAAATATGTGGTTTTAAGTTTCTTAATTCAACAATGATTTGTGATATATTAAAACTCGTTTAATAGTTACTCAGCATGTTGAATACAGTAAATAGTGTAAAAATATACAACAATTATCAACAAATTAAAGAAACAAAATAATATTATTTGTTTATTTTTCACATTGAAATAGAAAATATCACATTGAATGTTGATAATTTTCAACAATTTTTTTATAAAATTTAGTTTAAAATTGATGATCTTATAAAATTTGAATTATTTAAATAATAAATAATTGATTATAATTTCCATATTATATCTGTCATTTTATACTACATTTGATCATGATCTATTTAAATCAAAAATTATAGTCTTTTTCTTTTAACTGATCTAGATTTTTTAAATAATTTTTTTTAATTTTAATATTTTAAAATTAATTGATTTTTATAATATTTAATTGGATAATTTAATAATATAAATTATTTTATTTTGATTAAAATTAAAAATGAATTTAACTAATAAAAGTTATATACAAAAATAGATGGAATATTCATTTAATAATAATATTAAGCACTAATTAATCGACTATAATCCCTATAAAATATATGAAAAGTTCTAAATAATTGTAGTGTAGGATTATCATCAAGAACCTTAATTTCTAGCGAATTTAATTAATCTTTCTTATTTAGTATTTAGTCTATTTAGGCTGACTAAATTGAGTTTTTTGAAAATTTTAGAATGAGTTACAAATTATACTAACTCTGATAGGTTAAATCTTGAAAGAGAAAAAGACGATTATGTCAAAAAATGAGAGATTAATAATGTAAATTGTATTTAGACTGTATGATCATAAAGGAGATCCCTTCTCCAAACTCCTGGATATTTGTGTACGTTTTTTAATTTGTCAAGAAAATATAAATTTTGATTACAATTATTTAGGTAATTGTTATTTTTATTATATTTTGGGTAATTGGCCGATACTAAAAAATCGTTTGATATTCATTTAGGTAAGATTAGGTTAACAAATTCGAATTATCAGTTAAATTATAATAACAATTCATATTTAGAAGATCAAGAGTTGAAATAGATTATTCAATTCAAAATATCAAATTATTGTATTTGGAAATCATTCAGCTAACTGATATATTGATCTCTTATTGCAATCGATTTTGAGCACTGCTTCATTCTGAAATCAAAATTCCCCCATATTCAATAATATAATTGATATTGATAATTAAAATAACACACCTAATGTATCAAATCTTAATTCCACATTTCCATTATTAAAACTTCAATTGAAAGACAAATTTCAAGACATTACTATTCCGTTAATATGAATAATGACATAGTACAAAATACTCACCATCTAAAAATAACTCAAGATATTAAACTGTATTTAAGCCAATGACAATGCTATTTATTTTTATCTCAAATATTAAATTCTCGCTTATAATTCTATTGAATATGGATCCTCCACTTCGGTTATATGACAAGATGATCAATTGGTCATTTCACAAGGGTTTCATTATATCAAAGTATGGCAATTCCTATCAAATATTAGCGTTCTAATATGACCTGATTTTTATTGTGTTCAAATACTGTCAAAACAAACCAAAAATTTGTGTCAATACACTGTTATCCTCTACTATGAATCGATATTCGTTAATCAATAGTGGTTGACTATATGTTCTATTTTTAACTTTACTTACCAATTTAGATAAAATATTAATAAAAAAAATCAAAATATTCAATTTTTATGCTGTTATTAGTTAATATGCCTCAATGTTTAACGATGTGAATTGATTTTATAATTTATTTTGTAAAGAGTGATACATCCGAATAATATTTAATATTTTTAATAACTAAATACATTTAATGTAAAAATTATATTGTTATTCCATTTTAATTAATTACAATATGGAAATTATAATTTACGAATTATGTATATATTCGATACTTTAGATATTATAAATGATAATAAATTTGTAAATAATATTAGATATCTCATGGAAATAAAAACTTTTAATTATTTCCATAGTATTTCTCAATAATAAGGATTCTAGCAATATTATAATAATATCATATCAATCCAGCCCTAACTCCCATGGCTTTTAAGCTAATTAGTTAAAAAGAATCGAATATCAGAAAAGCTAATTAAATATATAAAATTTTATATATAATGAAAATTCTATTAATATAATTATATTATAAAAACAAATTTCAAAAATAAAATATAATAAAATTATTTTAATTTAAAAAAAGTATATATTTTTTTTGTTCTCAATTATTAATATTATTTATATAAAATACTTTAAAAATTTCAAAATTAGTTTTAAAATATTTATATATATATATATATATATATATATATATTCTTTTAAAATAAATTAACGATTAAAATTACTTTTAATAATATACAATTTCTTATATTGTGTGTTTGTAAGATAGGATTAAATAACCATAATTAATTTTTATTTAATGCTATAATCTTAATTAACTTATATTTATATAAATATACTTTTATAGTAATTAAAAATTAAATTTTTCCACTAAATAGTCTAATTTTTTTTAAAAATCTAATGGAAATATATATATTCGTTTGTTAATTTATTCCTATTTAATGTGATTAAACTTAGTAAATTTGAAATTAATTAAATAAAATATTAAAATAATTTAAGATTTAATATAAAACTATAATATTTATTATATAATAAAAATGAAATGAATTATTTTTTTTCTTTTAAAATATTATTTATTTTGTTTTTCATTACCTTTTATATTATTTTAAATTTTTTCTGAAAAAAGTAAAAATTCACGGTAATATTTTTAATATAATGCAATTTTTTAAAATTGAATCTTTGCTTTTATTATAAAATTAATGAAAAATGATATAAATAAAATATTAATCCTAAATTATATATATATTTATGAAATACTTTGTGAATGGAATTTATTGAAATATAAATAATGGTATATATCGGATATAAAAATATGATTTAATACTTTGAATAAATCAATCAAAATACTCAATTGAACCAAAAGAGATCGTATAATATTTTTTATAACGACTATCAATTCGGAATTAAAAAAATTAATTTTTTGACATCATCATTTAATTCATATTTTTTTAATTAACTAGTTTTAAATTTCAATTAAATTTGCGGTGAAATTTTAAAATTATTAAAATAAAAATTAATTAATAAACAAATATTTTTTTGATTTAAGAGAGTTTTAAAAATACTTAATTATTAGTTTTAATAATCAAAATTCATTAATAATGTTTCATTATCATACTATTATCCATTGGGTGTCAGACTAAAAATTTTGGTTTTCATCTTTACAAATTAGGATCTTTTATGCAATTTTGAATTAGAGGATACTTGAAAATATTTGATTTAATTGAGAATTTCAAATCAAAATTAACTTTCTCCCTCCTCCCTCTAAATTTCTCTCAATCTTTTAAATCAAATATTTGATTATTTAAATTCTCTGATAATTACATAATTTTAATTAAATTTTACATTAACAAAACATACTTCAAAGTAAGTAATAATCTCATCTTAAAACGTTAGAAATTGAAATTTTTAATATGAAAAAATTCTTATATAAATCAATAGTTTTTATAATGCCATGATATTAGTATTGTTTTTTGAAATCACTTTTTTTATTATTTTTGTATTAACATTTAACATCGAATCAATTAAAGTTGAAAAAGTTATTTTAGTTAAATGAAATTTTGCTAATATTGTTAGTAAAGTAACCTTTGATTGATTTATTAATATAAAGTTATATTTGGTTATAAAGAATCAAAATAAACTCTTTAAAACCAACCTTAATAACTTGAAAACCAATTTGAAGATTCGAAAAATTATCAAATAATAATGTAAAAAATTATATTACGTTCATTCCATGAATACAAAGTATATTGACAAGTGGCTCAGTTTGAGACAAAAGGGACCTCAAAGAGTCAAGATCCAAATGTATTGCAATTCAATGCACATAATTTTAGTCAATTTAAACTCTCCATCTCTATACTTCACAATAGCATAATTACATTTTAATGTAAAATTCCGATAATTTGGATTAATTTAAACTTAATTATTCATATCGTCTCCGGAGAAATAAAATTTTGTATTTCTTTAAAATGAATAATTTAAAAATTATTAATAAAACTTTTTATATTAATTTCAAATTAATAGAAATCGGTAAATATATAATAAAATGATTATTAATTTAATATTAGAGAATATTTTAATTAATTAATAACTTTTCATTTAATAAGATACATTAGTAATTAATAAATAATATTCAAATAAATATTCTTTATAACTTTTTAATATAAAAACCTTTGTATCAATTAATATCTGATCTATTAATTGTCAATGTTGAATCATAATAATATATATTTAATTAATACTATATTTCCTAAAATTATAATAACTGAATATTTTTTTAATCATCAATTATAAATTAACCATTAATCAAATAGTCAACTTGATTTAAAATAAATTTTTAAATTTGATAATTGCTTATATTGGAAATTTTGAATTTGAAAATAAAAAATAAAAAGAAAAATTTCAAATATTAATTAATATTAATATTTTATTCATTTTATTATTAATATTTCATACTATTATTAAATTTTATTATAGTTAATTATTTATTAATATTATTCAATCAATAATATATATATTAATTTAAGAATTTTTAAATTTAAATAATAATTAATTAAATTTTATCAAATTAAAATAAAAAATTATTTTTATTAATAGTAATTATTATGTAATAAATAAATTATTAATATTAATATTAATATTAATTATTTTTTTTTTCAAAAATTATTAAAATAATTTTATAATTTTTTATTTTTCTTTAATAATTAATTAATATTTAAAAAATGATAATATTATTTAATTTTAATACTGTTCAATCAGTTTATTTTATTATTTTCCATTATTTTGATTATAAAAATTTGAGGTAATTTAATTTAATTTCTTTTGAACCACAATTTTCCATTACTTGATAATTTAACAAGATTTTGGATATTTTCACACCTACTAATATTATTAAAATATAGTTTTTAAAATTATAACTAATTATATTCTAAATTACACAGACTCAAGTCAATATAATGTCAATATTATAAATCAAACTAATACTAGTATTATTTGAAATCAATTTAATATTAAATATTATATTAAATTATACTTATATCTTTTTTAAATATTTAATAATTATAATATTTTTTTAAAAATAAAAAAAATAATTTTATAAACTACTTAATAAGATGATGATATCATTTATAATAATGGCATATATTAAAGTTATAGAATAATTTTGATAATAATTTAATTAATCTAAATCATAAGCTATCAATGTTTTTTTAGTCAATATTAATAATATATTATATAAATATCTGTTATTTATTTATTTGAAAATATTATATTTATATAAAAAAATTTAAAAATTCAAGTTAATAATAAATTATTTAGTAAATTGTTTTTTTATTTAAATATTAAATTTTTAAGTAGCCAATAAATTTCAAAGCTTACATCATACAATAGTATAGTATATATTATTATTATTATTATTATTATTATTATTATTATTACTATTATTACAAATCCTGATGTAATTAAATTTAAATATTCATCAAAATTAATATAATGATAATATTCTTTTCAAACTATCAATTATATTTAGAGAATAATAGCGTATAAATTTTTAAACTGTCATGAGTTTATAATGATAGCATTGAATAATTTAATCATATTTCTATAAATGAAAAAAAATATTATTAGTTTTGCATTATTTGAACTAAAATCAAATCGAAATCAATTGACAATTGATGCTTTTTGATTGTTTCATAAATACTCCTAATAATAACTAAATATCACAATTATACAAGCTAAATAAAGGCAAAGATATTAGACTAACCTTTTTAACTTCTTTATACCTAACTCATCCTACTTTATTGTGGTTATGATCGTTCATGCTTCAAGCCTTACTAAGATCTATTAGTAAGTATTGCATTACTCAATGTTATTTACTCTATTGCACCGTATACATTTGACACTGTAGTAATGAAATATGTTAATGCCCTCTTGACATTATACATCAATGAAAATTCCGAATATCACCAATTTGTATTGATTAATTACGAAATAATCAAACAGTGTTGCAATACTTCCTGAATTGAGTTACATAATATTAAGATAAGTTTAGATCATTTAAATTTTGTCAAAGTTGATCTATTTTTAGACTTGAAACAATATATTAATCATCTCAATAATTTACTATTAAACCAAAATAAAATATTACTAAAATGCGGTAAAATTGGGAATATATTCCAAGTGTGCATAAGAATTATCATTTATCAACTTTGATATTCAAAAATTTTATTTTAAAATAATTCAATTAATACTATTGGATATTACAAGCATTATATACACTGAAATTTTGAATATAGTTGTACAATCTCTGAATATAATATGATTAGTTTAAGCAGATAAAATAGATAAGATTTTAAGTTCCTACCATTAAATTAGATTGAAACATACATACTGTTTTTTATTCATTAAGATATGGATCAATATTACAATTACGATAAACAATGATATCAGAAGAGATATTGATTTTAGCTCGATTTTCAACTGATAGAGCCACATATTGAATATTTGATTTAGTGCGAAGGGATTTTAGGATAATTTATGTATGCAAAGGTATAAATTATACTTGCATTTTATCGCATTGATATTAATTCCTTTACAAAGAGTATAGCCAAATGTTCCCTAGGAAAACTTTTAGTTATTTCAGAGAATAGGTAATTACTTGAAATATTTTTTAGCTTTATTATAAACCAGTTTAAATAACACTAGTTATCAACATGGCATTGAATTTCAATAAATAGTTAGTTTAAAAAATTCATATTTTGAAAAAATGAGAAAAAAAATCTTTTTTTTACTCGATTTAAATTATAATTTTAAAATTTTAAATTTAATAAAAAAAATCATAATAAAAAAAAATAAATTAATTAAATTTGATTTAATAAAAATTGCAAAAAGAATAATTTGATACATTTGAATCATAATTAATTTTTATAAATTTCTCAAACCCACATATTTTAATCAATCATCTGAAATAATTATATATATAAGTTATAAAAGGGTTTTTCTTACAATACCCTTAATATTATACCCAATTCAAATTTAATTACTTTTTAAATAAATATTATAATTCATTAGGAGTTTATATTTTTAAAATTATAATTTATTTTGTAATATTAATTTATTTAATCATTTTAATATATTTAAAAAGTTTTTAATTCACTCAAATTGTATTATACTTATAGAAAATATAACTATCTTTTTTTAATAGTTTATAAATTCTAAGACAAAATTATTTTAATTTTTAATTAAAAAAAATTTTCCTATTAATTATTTAATTATTATATTAATTATTTTTTTAATTTTGATTTTATATT